>PVJA010004997.1:0-55248 GCA_004027025.1 Myocastor coypus | reverse complement strand
TTGGGACTTTTTAATGTGTGTATATGTCATGTAGTTTTTTTATTTTAAAGAGAAAATGTAGAAGCAACAATAAATTAGAGTTTTAAAACAGGCTAGTAGGAGAGTAATAATATATTGCCACATTGTTGGATACACAGTAGTTATTCAGAGTATAAGTTATTTGTATGAAATATTATTTAAACAATATTAACACAAATTTCTTTTCAATGAACTCAGAGAAACTACCTGCATAACTATCTTAACTAATACATACATATATACATCCCCTTTCCCTTTTTTCCTTTCACCTTTCACCTGTCACAGGCTCTTAGACATTTTTTCATCTTTTTCTTTAATACTTATTAAGCATCACATCATGCCAACATTTATTTTACATTTTAAAGAGAATAAAAAATTAAAACAAAACTGACACAGAATTTTAAAACAAGATGACAGGAAATTGACAATAATTATTATAGTGAAAATTGTTATCTTCAAAATAGTTGCTCATATTACCAGATATAGGCATGTCATGTCAAATTGATAGAACAATATAAACAGTAACTATTCCTTTCAATGACCTGATAGAAATTAGTAGTATCATTATCTTATCTATTTTATATATATATTGTTTTTTTCCTACGCCCGTCTGTTTGTCCCAGTTGTTTTATTTTCCTTCTGAGCAGTTTCTCTCCCTTTCACAATATTTATTGTGTATTTTGGATCTTATTTATTCTTTTAGTTTCTTATACTAGAGAAACAATACGATGTTTATACATGTGAGCCTGATTTATTTCACTATTGAGATGGTCTCTAGTTGCATGCATTTATCTATAAAGGCCTTGAGTTTATCTTTTTTTATAGCTGAGTAGCACTTTAATACTCAGCTGTATAAAAATGCCACATGTTGCTTTATCAGTTCTCCAGGTGATGGGTTTGAATTGTTTCCAAGATTTAGCTATGACAAATTGTGCTGCTATAAACACGGGTTTACATATATGGCTGTGATATGAGGTTCTGGCAGATAGAGAGAGTGGGCGTGGTTTCTCCCTACCTATGAGGCTGTCTGAGGTTGCCAGGATGTCAGAGAGGCAATGGACTGGGCTCTCAGACTTTATACCAGTCTAGAACACCAAAACAAAAACCAAAGACAAAAACAAAACAAAACAAAACTCCTCTTGAGATTGCTTCTTGACATCATATTTTCATCATAGTCATGTTTGGAGCTTTATGAAAAATTGATAGATGGGTGAGGCCCATTGTAGCTCAGTCATTCCTGGAAGTAATATCACATCACCAGCTTTGAAATTTGCTCTTCTACAGACTCATCTGGAAGGAGCATTGTTGCACAGACTTTTAAGTTTACCTCAGTTGTGTGTAGAATCTACAAATTGATATTCCACTATCTTCAGTATTTTTAGGATATTACCAGCTAACTATTCTCCCTCAAATTAGTTTCACACATTGGTGTCAGTTCACTGGATACTACATCTGTATTAAATTGTGAGTGCTAATGGAAAAAACAACATACTTGTGAGCAATGATAGAACATGTACAGACATAGGATAGCTGGTGGAAAAATGGTTGCACAGTTGTTGAATGTAATGACTCAAAAAGTATAAAACAGAATATTAAACAGAACAATGGTGGAATTAATTAAAACTTTAAATTAGATTAATGATGCCTTGGAAGTTGCAAAGGACCCAGAGAAAGCAAAAAGTCTTGATTCCTTGCCCTCCATAGTAGGAAGCAGACAGTTGTTTGATTCCTGAGCTAAATGAATAGTTACGAATGTTTTTGAAAAATGAAAAAGAAATTATTAATAGAATTTAAATCAGGCTACACTTAAGTCAGTATCAAAAAAAAATCAACCCTGAAATGTGTTGAAGAGGGAATTGGATCAGGGGACATTAAGATGAGAAGTAGAGATAACTTTTCAAGGATGTCTACTGTGAAAATTGGTAGAAATACAGGGTAGTAGCAGAAGGAGGATGTGAAGTCAATGGAAGGTTTTCTTATTCTGTTGAGCTTGATGTTGGCAGGGATTATATTAATTTTCTGTTGCTAAAACAATTCACATGAGACTGGTAATTCACAGAGGAAAGAGATTTAATTTGCTTACAATTTTGAAGGTTGAAAGTCTAAGATTGATTACTTCATTTGTTCAGGCAGGGAGCCCGAGATTCAGGGGCCAGCCTTGATCCTTTTCTAGTAGCTTAACGTCATACAAACTAAATAGGCTTCTGTGGTCAGCACTCTCAATGGCCTAGCCATATTCTTCTGCTCTCTGCCTCCTGAAGACCTATCATCTGACACAGGACCCAGCAATCCATAGGGAAAACATCCAATCTATATCCACACCAAGGAAGCTTGCTTGCCTGACAACAGGAAAGATGCAGTTGGGAAGGAGACACTAATAATATGAGAGAGGAAAAAGGCAATGGCTGCTACAAAGTCTGTGAGATGAGAAGGGAAGAGACCTAGGACACAGGTGGAGCAATCCTGCTTAGGTCGGAGAATAAACATAAATCTATTACCATGGACAAAAGGTAGTCTACTTGGCTATAAGGATGATTAGCTTTATGTTCTTAGGTATTTACTTAACTCTAGAAATACTGATGATAAGGGTCTCACTATGCAGCTCAGACTAGTAATGATCCTCCTGTTTTCAGCTCCCCCAATGCTGGGGTTACACTTATGTGTCACCACCATGCCTGGTCTCAGTAGCCTGCTCAGTGCACTCTGGGGAAGGGCTGGCATGGCATGTGGTGCCCAGGATTGAACCTCTGTGCTTGCCTAAGCAGGTGCTTAGTCCTCTGAGCTATCTTTTTGGCTCTAGAAATAGTGATTTTTTTGGTAATATAGATAATTATTATGAAGTTAAACAGATTTTAGTTTATTTTTTGGTCCTCAGGACCTTGTGCTTGTCAGGCAGGCACTTATGCCACCGAGCTATCTCCCCAGGCCCTTTAAACAGATTTTGAATGCAATACACAATATTGTTAATATTGTACGTATATCAAATGTAAATCAGATCTCTAGAACTTATTTGTACTGTACTACCAAAAGTTTATAACCATTTAAAAGCAAATCTTCATAGTCCCCTATTCTCCCCTTGGTAACTAGTATTCTATTTTCTGTTTCTATGTGTTCAACTATTATTGATAACTCTTAAATGGAGCTGAGCAGTATCTGTCCTGCTCCTGGCTTACTTTAGTTAGGATGGTGTCTGCAAGTTCATTTATGTTGTCGTATATTGAAAGTGGGTTCAGCAAAGGAAAGAATGTGCAAAGCAGCTAGGATACTCACAAGGGAGGTGTCTGAGTGCCTGCAGAATTCAACAGTATGTAGCAAAACAAAGTGGTAATGGAAGTCTTGGGTGAATCTGGTAAGGCAAAATCACAAAGAAATGAGAATTTGTAGGTAAAAGTTGGCATTGAGGATAATATTACCTACCATTTACTGAGATGGAACTGGTCATAGGACATTTAGATGACTGCTCAGGAATTCAGCTGTTCCAAGTCCAGTGTTTTTTAGTTTTTAATTAGTTCAGAACCTTATTGAAGAGTTTTTTGAAAAAGGTTTTCTTTTGTACGTGATTAGAGTCTGTTGAACTATTTTCTCCCCACCCCACCTTCGTTTTGTTTCAAACTCTGAGATCCATTTCTTAAGTAAGAGTGCCTTTAGAGATGGGCAGTGTACACGACACCAGCCAATTGGCAGAAGGGTAGGTTCAGGGGTGACACCTTCTAGATTTACTTCATTTCCAATGTCAGCACCGAGATACCTATAACAAGGGGGCTGGGATATGGTTAGAGCAATGTCTCTGGGAATGGACTTTATAGGTATTTGCTGATTGAATGTTGGATGATTTGTTCTTATTCTTTTATCCTTAGAAATAGCTGTTTTCTTTGGAATACAACATTAACTGCTTGTAAATGCACCCATGTCAGTGGCGTTGAATTGCAGTATGTCTAAAAACCACAAAGAAACTCACCTCTACTTCAAGTTTGGGCAAAACACCAGAACAACAACACAGAGGAATAAAGAAGTTACTGGGGTCAATACACCACCCACTCTGAGTGATGCATTCAGAGTTCACATGCCTCCTTGTCAGGAATTATGTCATCTGTCCTAAGAGGTGGGAGGAGGGGCTACAGCTACAACCTCTGTGGAATCTGTGTAATGGACTAGACTTGGACAGACATCATTCTTTTCAGTTATATTCTTGTACTCATTTTTATAGCTAGTACAGCTCCTTTCCACTCAGACTCATAAAGTGTACCTGTACCTACGGCCTCTTAGGTCTTCTGATGGAAACAATAAAAAAATGGGAGGCTGAGATTTCTTGGCAGACTCATAACAGATTTTATTGGCTATATAAGAGACTCTGAGCCATAAGAATTAAGCTGTGTTCTTGGTTAAACCTGCCTGATGTAGGAATCTTTTATGGCTTTGAGGAAACAGACTAACTTCTCAATTTTGTTTCTTCACATTCTGCCATTCTTCTAACATGTTATAATCACTCTTGTCAACATGAAGACAGGAGAGAGAGGAGGGTAGACAAGAACCTCTAATGTGTCACCTTTGATTTGCCCTTTGTTCAGGGGACACAAATATAAAGGATTGTAAGTGGCGCTGAATAGCATAGATGCTATAGCTATGATCCTGGTAAGAAGTTCTTGATGCCCAGCCTGGTGGATCAGAGCAGATGTAACATAAGAGTCTCTTAGTTTATAAGGTGCTTAGGGAATGCTACACTCATCAGAAGAAAAGAGGGAGAAGAGAGGTTAGAGTTAAGAAGGAATATCATGAAGTGGGTTGTACTCTGGGATTTGGAGTCCAAGTGACTTAACTTGAGTGCCAGCTATTTTTGTTTTCTATGTATGCTTTTAAGCAAACTAACCTTGGTAAACTTAGCCTATTTATCTCTAAAATGGGAACTCACTTCCCATTACTTCACAAGACTGTTATGAGAATTAAATGAGATAATATATTTAGGTAATGTAGTATCTAAAATATGTACTATGATGGCAGTTCAATAACTAGTGGTTTTTATTTAAGTTCATAGTAAATATGTCTTTAAGGTTAAATACAGTTTTTCTCCCCTGAACTAGGGTTGAGTGTGTACTATGTTCGCATCTCTTTAGCCCTCAGCTAATCAGTACCAGGCAAAGTGAGTGCCTCAGTCAAACCCAGGACACTTTAGCTTTGCCAGAATAGCAATTTGGAGAAAGCCTTGCCTCTAGGCTCTTGCAGCCCTGGGGAGCGGAGGTACAAACAAGGCCAACCTCCATGCTGGAGATGGGTCTCACTCTTCTGTCACAAACTACCAAAATAAAAAAGAATTATATTACCAGTTGTATTTTTTGGGTACTGGTTTAAGTTGAGTAAGTTGTTGTTTGTTTCTCAAAGAATTTAAAACTCAGCTGTGGAGATAAGACCAGTATACATGAAAAATTAGGATGTTACAAATCTGTATGTTGAAATGCAAATCACACCAAATTGGCTTTGGATTGGTGGATGGAGGAGGAGGAGGAGGAGGAGGAGGAGGAGGAGGATCTCTATTTCTCTGTGGCTCAGGGAGGGTGCTTGGTCACAGACTCTGGACTGGATTCGGGTGGAGGGACAGAAGTGGGTGTTGATAGGCAGGAATGGAATAGGGGCGTGGTAATACATGGGGTCGAATGAGCAGTCTATTCATACATGATAGAAGGGATGATGTTAGATACCTGCAAATATGCATCTAGGAGAAGATTCAACATCGTGCTTTACAATTGGTACCAGGTTTGGGACCCTCAGTGACAAAGCTTAAATCTAGTAATGAAAACAGCAATAATCTAGAGGTTATTCTTACAAAAATGGGACCATTACTTCTGAAGGCTTCCAATAACAATTAAATGAAACTTGAATGAGATAAATAGGATTACTTAACGAAGACCATGTGAAGAAATTACAGCCTTCCTTGTTAAGGACATCCTAGCAACAAGGACAAATGAGGTTGGGGAGATGGGACTGAGTCTACCAGTCCAGATACTAACTACCCGTCAAGGTGATTCATAGCTGAATGTTAAACAGTGGAGAGGATTGCTCAGCCAAATTTACCAGACAAAGTTTGTTATTTAGAGATATAAACACTACCTTTTTCAGAAAATCTTTTTTTACTTTTTTTTTTTTGAAAATTACATACTATCTTAAAAGGTTTTTATTTATTTTTGATGTGAGGATAAGTATAAAATGTATTCTTTTAGGACACTTATCTTTACAATCCTAGAATCTCAGGGTATTGCAGCCCCAATATCTTGTTTAAGAAAACCTAGTTCCATACATGTTCAAAAATATTTTGCTCATGTTTCTCCTTGAATAGCACAGCTCTGTGCCATCACCGGTTACCCCTCACCTTTAGTTCTCTGTCAACACCTTTCTCCCCTTGTTCCCTCTTCCCTGCCTCTCAGTGGATACAGTGAACGCCTGCCCATATTCCCTTTCTTAGGAGGGAGAGGGTGCATGGAATGAGATGGAGGTGGCGGTGGTGTGAATGTGGGGAATATTAATGTTAGGTTTTGCTCTTGTATCTTTGGAGTCTGAGCCATAATCATACCACTGTAGAGTAAGGTTTCTCTTAGAGTCTGTACTTTGGTCATACTTGGTTTCTAGATTTTCTGAAGTGCCATACCCTTGCCCTGACTATACCCCTTAGTCCTTTTTTAATGCATTTAGGAGAGGGGATACAAGGTATACAGGGTCTCCCTATGGGACTCCTAGTGATTCTCTTGTTTTCAGCCTCCCAAAGTGTGGGAATTACAGGCGTGTACCACCAAACCCAGTCTCAATCACCATCTCAGCGTGCTCTAGGGGTGGGGCTGGCATGACATGCCTGGGATTGAACCCTGGCTGCTGCTTAGTTTTTATTTTGAGACAGGCTCTTACTAAGTCACAAAGTTATCCCAGCTGGGCTTGGTCTACCGATCCTCCTGCTTCAGCCTCCTGAAGTACTGGTATTATAGGTGTGTGCTGCCAAACCCAGCTGTATATACCATCATTTAAAAAAGAGGTTGGAGGACTGGGAGATAGCTCAGCAGTCTAAGTGCCTACCTGGCAAACACAGAACCCAAGTTTAATCCCTGATATGAGCTCCTTAGTGAGACTGTGTATCAATATATATATATTTTTAAAGGGAGTTGGAGAAGCCTGATAGTAAATATTTTTAGCTTTTGTGTCAGAGCCTCTATCGCTGCTGTCCCAATCTGCCAGTTCAGGTGTGAAAGCAGCTGTGTCAATGAAACTTGATTTACAAAAATAGCCAGGAGCTTGGACTTGATCCACAGACCACTCTACTTTATCAACCGAGTTAAGTAAAAATTTTTCTATTTTAAAAATTTTGAGTTAATTTTTTTACCATTATCATTATAAATGATGTTGCAATGAATATATCGACTATATTTTTCCTTAAGGATGGAGTTCCCCAAATGTAATTACTGAGCTAGAGTATCAGCACTCTGGAAACTTTTAATAAATATTTTAAAACTTTTTTCCAATATATATTCCCATCAGGAAAAAGAAGTATGAGAAAGTCTATTTTGTAGCTTTCTTGTAAATAATACAATAATGGATACTTTAATTTTGAAAGTTATGCGCTATTTGAAACATGTAGAAAAATACATAGAATAATGTCAACAATCCCTGTACTGCAACCTCTTTAAGGAATAGACTTGTTGGACAGACAACAAGAAAGAATGCCGCTACTTTCATCTGTAGTGCAGACTTCACTAACTCACTTCTGTGTTCAAACTCGGGTATATGTGTCCTAGGAGTTGCCCAGTTCACCAAGTCTAGAGACAACCTCAGGGTCTCGCTAACATATCACACGAAGATCTTTCAAAATAAGGAGATCTAGCTGGGAATGGTGGTGCATAGCTGTAATATCAGTACTCTGGAAGGGTGAGACAGGAGAATCCCAAGTTTGAATCTAGTTGGGGCAACTTAGTGATGTAGCAAAACTCTGTCCCAAAACATGATAAGGTAAGATAAGATACAATCACATAAGAATTTAAATTCAGTGCAAAAGACTTGGGTTCAATCCTTCCATTCTCACAGAACCTGTTTCAGGGTAGTCACATATAATTTTTGTTTTGCCAGTAATTTCTCTCCTTAGAAGTGTGTGTTTTCTCTGTTATCCAACTAACTCTCTGTGTGTGTGTGTGTGTGTGTGTGTGTGTGTGTGTGTGTATGTGAGAGAGAGAGAGAGAGAAGAGAGAGAGAGAGAGAAGAGAGAGAGAGAAAGAGAGAGACACAGACACAGAGACAGAGACAGAGAGACAGAGAAAAAGACAGAGACAGGCAGGCATACAGGCAAATAGGTGGACAGGAAGATATATATATATATATCTCTGTTAAAGAGCTTGTGGTGGATGGGCCCACCTTACATGGAGTTGGTGTTAGTAAGTCACAATCTTCTGATGGTATTCACCTAGGTTTCCCAAGGTTATTACAGCCTCTTTGATTTCTGAAGTTTTGTGATCCACTCATGAGCACAGGGAGGATAAAGACTGACGCCAGCAGGCACCCAAGGGACGGAGGTGCTCCATCAACATGGTTTTGCTTCCCCTTTTGAAAAAAAAAAATAAAAAAAAAATATATATATATACACACATTATATATGGATATATAGTATTTATTTTGCAGAAATTGTGACTCTTCTTTCTTTGTTTAAATTCCTAAAGAAAAATTTGTAGTTTTCTTTTGCTATGACCTAAAAAGGTGGCTTATACATTTTATGTTTTTTACGTTTAAGGAAGTCTCTTTTAGTATCCAGCATTTGATATATACTTTTGGGAATGTTTTATTTATATTAATGCTTCATTTACTCTTGAATATAATGTATTTTATGGAGACCTCAGGGTTTAGTATATAGCTATTAAATGATTCTAACTGTTCGAATTCCCTATGTATTTTTTATTATTGATTTGGTTTGTTAAAGATGAGAGTGGTGTGCTAAAGTTTCTTAGTATATTGTATTTATCTAGTTAACTCTGCCTGTTTGAATATTTAGATGTTTTTCAAAAGTTTTAGGCTTATTATTACTGTAAAATTTCTTTCAACATTTTTATATTAATATCAACTGTATAATTATATTTACATAAATTTAGGCATAACTTAAAACTTTTTATGTTTGCCAGAAAAAACTTCTCAAGATTAAAAAGAAGCCCTTTTTTAAGTCCTTATTTTTGATTCAGCTAAATTACACCTCAGAGAAATATTTTTGTGGTTGTTGGCGCTGTCTGCTCTTCCCTGTCTCTCCTGTTGTTACCCCACTGCCTTTGGCTGTAAGCACAGGGATCCCTGGGTAACGTAATAGAAATGCAGATTCTCAGGCTGCACCTGGCTATACTGAACCACAATCTCTGGGGGTGGATACAGCAATCCATTTTAAAAGCTCTCTATAAATCTGTTGCATGCTTAATTTTTTTTCATTTTTTTGCAAGAGACTACTGCCTGTTTCCTCAATTTTTTTTTCCAGCTCAGTCCCAGGCATGTTTTGGTGACTGCTAAGGAGTAAATTTGCTTAATTTTTAAGAAAAGGAGCGCTAATTTTGTTTACATATTGATAAATATATCTGGATTTTCTCATCAGTAACCTCTGTACGCTTATGTATATGTGACTATACTCACTCATGAGGTAGAACAGGGAGAAGAAATATGAGTAATTAAGGGAAATTTTTTCTTGTCTCTTGATGGAGGATACAGGCATTGTGTCAGTTACTTTGAGACTGGAATGGGAAGAAAAAAGTTAAAGCACGGGGGCCCGGCGGGATTGCTCAGTGGTCTAAAGCGCCTGCTTGGGGAAGCTTGGGCGGCTTCAGGGACCGCGGTTCAATCCCCGGCACCACATGCTGCGCCAGCCCTGCTCTTGGGGTGGGCTGAGCCGGCCATAAAAATGAGTGAATAAACAAAAGGTTCTGAAACAAGAAAATAAATAAATAAATAAAATTAAAAAAAAAATCTTTAAAAAAAAAGAAAAAAGTTAAAGCAAAGTCAAATCATAGCCTTTACATTCCTGTGCTACTAAGCTAACCACCTGGAAATAATGCCCCCAGATTTTATGTAATTCGGATAATAAAACCCATCAAAAGTTTATTGAGTTGGGAATACTGTCATTTGTATCCGAAACCAGATCATAATTCAGTCACATTTATGTAACCCGTCAACCACTCATCAGCCTTATTTTTATAAAATGCAAGATACAATGGGGAGATGGTATCACATAAAGTACTAAGACCCTTTCTTTGTATCTAAACAATGCTTGTACTGGCAGACTTTGTAATGCAATCACCTAGGATCTCTGGAGTCTATCAAAGCTTACAACATTCAGGAGAAGACTTAGATGGGAAATTGCATTAATTTTGACCACTTCAACTCTTAGATTGGCAGTGACTACCTACAATCCCTTGGTAGGCAGCAATGAAGGTGTAGTTAGAGCAGTTTGAACATGATCTGTGGGGACCAAGTTTGAAGAAAATGACCCTTGTCCTCCAAATATCATAGATTATGCCCTGATTATTAATTTCTATTGTGATTATGGAGGTGCAAAAAATGAAGTAGGCAGCTATTATTCAGCCTACTTATTAAGTATCTACTTAAGGCTGAAGAGAGTGCTAGAGGATTGAAATGACTGGTGCCTTCCCTTTTACTTTTTCTTTTTCTCTCTTTTGGAGACAGACATAAAGACTAGGAGATTCAAAAACAAATACATGTACAAGAGTAATTAGAAAGTTTCTTTGTGGGTTAAAGAAAGCTGAAAGCTCAGAAAAGACTTGAGAGACCTTAAATTTATACTCATGCTGATTTTTGGCACACAGAGAGCCTATAATGATAAGAAAATAAAGAGATAAAACAAAACAGGAAAACAAAGGAAAGGTAGAGAATCTGATTTACAGAATTCTTACATTATTAGAATTAAGGATCCAGTTTCAAAGACAAAAATCACAAGACATGTGAGGAAACAAGAGACTATAACCTGTTTAAAGAAAAAGAAATGAACAGAAGCATACCCTAAAAGAGATTTGATAGCAGGTCAATTAGACAAAGACTTTAAAAGGGACTTAAAGATGCTCAAAGAGGGCTGGGGAGATAGCTCAGCAATCTAAGTGTCTGCCTGACCGGCACAAGGACCTGGGTTCAATCCTGGATACCCCATGCTGTGCCAGTCCTGGAACCCTGGGCATGCTGTGCTGGCCACTGAAACCAGGCACCGTAGTGCGGCCCTGTAATCCCAGAATTGGGGAGGCTGAGACAGAAAAATCACTTTGAGTCCGAGCTGGGTAGCAAGACCCTGTACCAAATAAATAGATAAATAAATAAACAAACAAAGAAACAAATAAAAAGATGCCCAAAGAACTAAAGAGAGATATGAGACAAATAAAGAAAAACATTATGAAGAGAATGGAAATAAAATAGAGAAAACATCAAGAGAAAACAAAAAAGAAATTTGGGAACTGAAAAGTATAGTAACTGAAATGAAAAGTTTACTAGAGGCACTCAAAGGAAAATTTAGCTGGGTAGAAGAGAGAGTCAGAAGACTTGAAGACAAAAATGGAAATCTAGGTTGGGAGGAACAGAAAGAAGAAAGATGAAAGAAAATCAAATGGGGCTTACCACTTCTGTGAGACACTATCAAATGAACCAGCATCCTCACTGTGGAGTCTCAGAGGAGAGAGACAGGGGTAGCAGGAATGTTTAAAGAAATGATAACCCACTCATGACTCCCCAAACTTGCTGAGTGATATGAATATAAACACTTCTGTGCATTTGAATGCTTCAGAGAATCTTAACATATTACAACATAAGTGTATGTCGGGAACATCATGCTAAGTGAGATAAGGCAGCCACAGTTATGACAAATGCAGAGTGATTTTTCTTAGGTGAGGTACTTAAAGTAATCAAAGTCATAGACACAAAGTAGGATGGTTTCCAGGGTCTGGAAGGAATGAGGAATGTAGAATCATTGCTTAATGGCCACAGAGTTTTAATTCTACAAGATGAAATGAGTTCTGCAGATGGAGGGCGGTGGCTGCACAGCAGTAAGGATTTAATACTACTGAACTGTATGTTTAAAATGTTTAAAACAGTGAATTTTATGTTATATAAATTTTATCATATAAAATTTATAAAGTATATATATATTTATTATATACTATATATTATATAATATCATATGTCATATAAATAAATATCAAATAAAATAAACAATTGGGAAAATATGGCAAATCAGAGCATGTAACTCTTTTCTTAAAACTCAGTAGATTCCAATTGTACTTAGAATATAACCTGAAATGGAAACTGTGACCCCTAAAACTCTTCAGAATCTAGTCTTGCTCCTCTTCCTTTTGTATCTCTCCCATTTGACCCTTAGTTTTTAGCCCTTTCTTTCTCATTAGGATAATTTATACCTGATGACCTTGGTAATGCTATTTATTTATATTTCCATTTGTTTTACTTATTATGTTGTGGGGCCTGTGGACTACAGACATTTGCTCAGGCAAATGCAGTCAGGCACAGGGGACCAGGGTTCAATCCCCAGCTCTACAAGCCAAACCCACTGTGCCCTGAAGGCATGGTCAGACAGACAAAAAACAAACAAAAAACAAAAAGAGAAAAAAGGCCTACTCATTTTATTATTTAGGCCTTAGTTCAAATTTAATCACTTCCTGAGTGAGGTCCTTCTTGACAGCAAGTACCTGAAATTATTTGAGGTTTTAATTTATGTACATTTGGGGGCTTGGGAGATAGTTCAGGGACATAAGTGCCTGCCTGGCAAGTTTGATTCCTGGTTCAAAAAAAAAAAAAATTATGTATATTTGCCTCCCATAGGCTAGAAGTTTTCAAAAGCAAATACTTTGGTTTGCAAACTTAATTTGTTTTATGATTTTTGGGAAGACGGCTGCATTTGTTTGTGTGTGAAGATGGCTGCGGTCATGTCTGTCAACCAATGTAGAAATTTTACTTTTTTTATGTATTTGGTACAGGATATTGCTATACAGCTTGCTATGCAGCTTGGATTCATAGTGATCCTTCTGTTTTCAGCCTCCCCAGTGCTGGGATTATAGGTATGTGCCACCACATCTGGTCTTGGTGGCCAGCTCAGTGTGCCTGAGGGTGGGGCCATACCACATTTGGTGCTGGGGTTCAAACCCCAGTCCCTGAGCTTGCCAGGCAGGTGCTTAGACCTCTGAGATATCTTGCCAATCCTCAATGTGGAGTTGTTGAAGGGAAGCAAAATTTTGCTGAATATTTTTGTTTATGAACTGAATTGTTTGCAAACAGACATGTTCATGAACTGAGATATCAATGTACCTGATCTTCAAATTGATTTTATGGTACTAGAACAGTTTTTATATTTTATTTATTTTTATTTATTTATTTATTTATTTTTGTGGGAACAGGGTTCAAACTCACGACCTTGCACTTGCCCAGCAGGCACTTGTGCCTCGGAGCTATCTCCCCAGCCCCAGCTTTTATATTTTATATTTGTTTAACGAATACTTTGATATAATTAAATTTATAAAAATATCTTTCTTTTGGTTTTGAAATTGAATGACAGTTAGATAGGGTCTATTTTTCCAGTAAAAATTGGATCTGTGAAGCTGTATAAGGTTCTAAATGCGGATTTGATCTTCAGAGGATCTATAAATCACTTGCAATTGTTATGTCAAATTACCACATAAGTATGTGTTTATTCTTCTTGTTAGAAGGTTTATAGCTTCCATCATTTAGTTGATAGGGCCGGTGACTAAGAAATGTTGGAAAAATACCGCCGTTTTTCTGTCACTTCCCAGCTTTTGTAGTTTCAAAAGCAAAGGGTTATTTTGTTGTGGATAAGTAGGTTATCAGACTTGGTGTTTTCCATAGGAGAGGTAAGATTGCCTGTCTGATGTATGCACAGGCTCCTGTCCAGGTTTCTGCCTGGAGTGTGGACTGAGGTCTCAGCAATTAAACCACTTTCCACTGTCTGGCACATACTCATGTAGTGCTATGATTTCAAATTGTTGATTTCTTTGTTGTTGAGAAATCTCCCTTTGATATGAAAATATTTGCCTATGCCTGTTATTGCATAAAGATAAACATGGCTCTGCTCTGGCTGAGTTTAGAAGATGAACTGAAGCTGTCCCTTTTCCTTGCCTTGAGTGCTGAGATACCTTTCGCAAACCTCAGGGATTCAGGGAGTATGTTTGAAAACATGGATTCTTCAGGCATGAGATGGGGGCTCTTTTTTCTCGTTTCACTTTTCTGTCTCTATGAATTATAACTAGTCCTAATTTTTTATGTGATAGAGAAATTTCTATATTTCTCCCAAAGCCCTACCTGTCCCTGCTCCTACTCTAACTGTGCCGTGAATAGGAACCTTACAGTCTGGCCTTCAAGCTCTTCATCTCTGCCTTCTTTTTCTGTGTTACCTTCTGAGCCACAGTCTCTATCTCTAAATGGGTGAAAATATAAAGATACTCACTGGGGGTGTCAATGCAAGACACAAACACTGACTCTCAAAACATCCTGCAGAGTAGGTCTGGTTTTGTATTTCTGAACCAGAGAAGACACATAGAGAAGGAAACATCTCAACTTGTCTGTGCAGTAAAGAGTTAACATTCCAGACCTAAATGTCCATTCTTGAAATGTTTATTTGGAAGGTTGGCCCCTGGCTGATGTTTGGAAACTTTGATTTCAAGAAAGATTGCCACCCTGGACAGTTAAGAGGTGACTCACTGTGTCTGAACTGTTTGTGTTAACAACATGGTTCTGGTGAACATGTGCTTTCTTTCTGAGAACCTATAGTTCAGATAGCCACTAAGGGGATTGTCTATGAAGACATCTGCCAATAAAAACATTGGGCACAGAGTCTCTCACAAGCTTTCCTGGTTGGAAACTCTTTATACATGTTGTGTCAATATATTACTTCAGGGAATTAAATGTATCCTGTGTGGGTCCTGTTGGGGGAGAACTCTTAGAAGCCTATGTCTGGTTTTCCTCTGTCTGGATGTGATGTGACTTTTCTTTTCTTTTTATTTTTTAACAAAATAAAAAAAGTATAAAGGAAACTAGAAATGATACATAATTTCACCAAACAAAATTACAGGAATTGAACAATGGTTGTTGTTGTTGTTGTCTTCAAATTGTTGTGTTCACATTAGTTGCTCAAATTATCAGATATAAATATGCAAGATTGGTCAAAAAGTTATAAAACATTAAAAAGGAGAGAGAAAACTTAAGCATTAACTATTTCTCTCAATAGACCAGCAGAAATCAGCAGTACAGTTATCCAAGCTATCCATATACAGATATATTTCTTGTTTTCTTTTATATTTTCCCTCATCCCACTGTTCCTTCCCTTTGAACAGTTTCCTTCCCTTTGTTACTTATTGTGTCTTTCAGATTTTATTTACTCTTTTAGGTTCTTTCTTTTTTAATTTTTTAAATAGAGTACAAGGTAGTATTAAAACAAAAAAATTACAAATGATACAGAATTTCGCTAAACAAAATAACATGAATTTCACAGTATTTGTTGCACTGATGAATGCAGTTGGCATTATTCATTGTATTAAACCACAGCCCTGAGAGCCTGACTGGATGATGAATCTTACAAGTGCTACAGTGAATCATCCAGCTGAGGGGCGCTGAAACATCCTCTTGTTACCACTTCCCAACTGATATGGCTCTTGTTTTCTGAGGACACAATGTAAATCATCAGTTTTTATTTATTTATTTATTTTTGTCTTTTTGAGACAGGGTCTCGCTATGCAGTTGAGGCTGGCCTTGAGCTCACTTTTGTAGCTCAGGCTGGTCTCGAACTCGCACCAATCCTCCTGCCTCAGCCTCCCGAGTGCTGGGATTACAGGCATGAGCCACCACTCCCGGCAAATCATCAGTTTTTAAAAATAAACTCTTTAGGCCTTAAGGTTGGTGGAAGTTCTCCCAGATTCTGACAAAATTTGATAATTTTTCTCAGTCTCTGGGATTATGATGACTTAGATTTAAAATGTTCCCCTAAAGTTTCAGGCAGTCAAAAGTGACACATTTAAAAGGTGATTGGATCAAGGGCTACTGGCACATAACCTGGAGGGTGTACTCTGGTCTCCTTTTTCTTTCTGTCTGTCTCTCTCTGTATGTCTGTGTGTCTGTCTGTGTGTGTGTGTGTCTCTGTCTCTCTGCTTTTTACTTTCCTCTTCTGTGCCCATCTGCCATGCCTCTTCTACCTTAGAGCCAATCAACTGTGGACCAAATTCTCTAAAACATGAGTCCAAATAAACCATTCCTACTTTACATTGTAGGTGTCAGACATTTTGTCCCAGGGATGAGAAAGTGACTAATAGAATGATTACATGATTTATATGTATGTATCTTTATGCTTTTCCTATGTCTCCATATGTATTCTAGCAGAAAGAAAACGTTGTATGAGAGTTTGTAACACTGACAATATTGACATCTCAATGTTGGGGATCTCATATTTAAAAAATTTGATATAGGAGAGAATTGAGTTCATGTTTGCTGTTTTGTCTATTTTTAATGGGCTTGGACAGTGGCTCCAAATATATGGCCAAGTTCTAACCTCTAATAACTGTGAAGATAGCCTTGTTTGCAGCAGTCTTTCTGAAGCTGGGTTAAATAATGAATCTTTATATGAAATAATCCTGGATCCAGAGTAGACTCCAAGTCTAGTGAAAGAAAGAAAAGACATGGGAGATGCAGAGGGGGAAAGGTCTTGTCAGTCCAGAGACAGAGATGCAAGGCTGCGTTTATAAGCCAAGGAATGCCAAGAATTGCCTATGGCCATGAGAACCTAGGAGAGAAGAGTATAGTGGATTTTCCCCAAGGGCATCCAGAAAGAATCGAGCCTGCTGGCACCTTGACTTTAGACTTCTGGCTTCCAGAACTGTAAGAGAATAGAGGTTTTTTTTTTTTTTTTTGAGTTTTTTGTTTTAAGATACTGCGTTTATAGCATTTTTTAAATGGTAGCTTTAGAAAACTAAGACTATTTGACATTTTGGCTGAGCTCTAGAGAAGAGAGGAACTGGACAGGTCCTGACTGAAGGAAAGGTTTGAGCAAAGTTTGGAAAGGTGTATGTTGTTTTTTTTTAAGAGAACATTAGTGAATTAGTGAATTAGTGAGCATAAGTGAGTGTTAGTGAGCGTCAGGTAATGATTAAACCCCACAAGATCTAGCCTCCATCTGTTTTGAACCTTATGCTCACAAATGTTACCTGTTCTGGGTGACCTAGGTCTCCAACTTATTTGGGCTGAAACACCTTAAAATGCTAGGCTTTCTTGTGTATCTGACTTGGAATTCAACTGGGTCCTGAAACCTTGTAGAACTTTAAAGAAAAGTAGAACCCTTGATTAGTAGGAAATGCTTTCTCAGTCCACTTCTGGGGCTCCCCTTCCAGCCATGCATGCCTCTCAGGTATACATTCTTGATGTCCATGGTCTTAAGGCAGAGAAGCTTCTGCTGGAGTCTGGCAGGCCAGCAGACAGTCGAGGAGCTCATTGTTCCATGACTTATGGGATTTTACTTCAAGATGGAACTCTGCAGGCTCAAGGGTTGCCCAGGACAAAAAACACTAACAACAGTAGGTATCTGTCTCAGACTCACTCTAGAGCTTGGGTTTTATGTGGGTTCCAAGATTTGCCTTCTTAAGTTAGGCAGGTAACTGAAGAGTCCTGCCTGCTTGACATCTCCAGATGGCAGAGATGTGTTTGGCTTGGCTGAGAGGCTTCATGTGTTCAAAATCTGTCTCTTGATTTTGTGGACATTGGTTCAAAATCTGTAGTCAATTATTTTCTTAACTATCATAAAGTGATCACCAATACCTGATCAATGACTATTTTATTCCTTAGAAATTCTCTGACCCTTAAGTTCTGAAGTGGTCTTTATTTTTTTTTCTCATATCTCCCCAAGGCTTTTCTTGTCTCTTTTTGGTGTTTATTCTCCAATGATCTTGGGATACCTGGTCTCTGTCTCATGGCCATTTCCTTAAATGGAATTCTTTTACTCTATGACAGAGACTTTCATTTCTCTCCTCAATAAGCCGTTCCTCTTGTATTCCTTATTACTGGAACCTATGTTTTTGTTTACTTTGGTTTGGGAAGGCAGTACTGTCCTTGGTTAAAACAATCGTATTCTCCAGTTTGCCTCACTAGCAAGGATGGCTGATGAGAGAATGAGCAGAAACCATGAGCTAGAACTCAGCAAGCCTTGCAAGGGGGCTGACCTAGCCTAGAAGCGTGCCACTGTAGTGCTGTCTGCCATTGCGTCCTTTCTCACACGTGGAGAACTGTACACACAGCCATCCTATACCATGGGTCTGCCCTCAAGGACGGTCATGCACTCAAGAGAATGGCACACTGAGTTGAGGAAGGCTGAGTTTTCAGAACCCTAAGGCTTCCTTTCTAGTCCTAGATAACTAGTCTGTGAATTTCTTTTCCCTAAACAAAAAGTATTTTCTTTTAGCACTGTTATTTAATTTTTCTGAAGTATGTAGAAAAATTTAATCTTAACTGCTAACTCTCCTTTGCTGCTTAAAATGGGACATTTTGATATATTTCTCCTTGCCATTTATGTTTGCATAGCCCAGGAAAATCTAGTTCATAAACATACAGTAGGTAATTAACTTTCTACTAATATTATGAAGTACATAATCACACCTAATGTATTACAAAGTCTCTGTTAATAACTCTGTATCATAAAAAGGACACAAATATTTAACAAGGCACATTGTATATGTGTAATTCCTAAGATAATTGTGTCCCATTACAGTATGAGTTTAAGTTCCTCCTTTGGAATTTAATTCAGTTAGGAAGATTTATGATGTTGGAATTACAACCTATGTCACCATCTGGTTCTCCATAGCTGCCTGTCAGTACTAAAAGCTCAAAGTGGGGCCATATGGGCCATTTCTAAAATAAGTCTGTGTCTTTTAGACAGCATCATCAGTCAACTTTGAATGTCTTCCTGCTCTTATATCTGTAGTCCATGGGAGACAGGATTGATTATTACCTGTAAATGATTCTGCATAATGTACGTAAATAAGTTTGTCATTGCTACATGTGTTTAGTCTTTATGGTTTACAAATTGGCGTGGACATAATTGGGGACCATAACTCCAAGGACAGATTCATAGGATGAAAAGCTTTGATCCTCCTGTTTTAAACCTTTGCTCTAAAGGGACACTTGTACTAGCTAATTGAAAATTAAAAACTGAAAGTGAGGATTTGCTCATTTTCCATGTTTCCTATTCCTACTCTCTGATTAGTCCTCTTTAGTGAACCATAGCACCCCAAATCTGCCCTCCATAATTTGCAATACTTACTACATGATTTCTGTCACTCCAGAAACTCTTATGCACTTCAACAGTTGCTTAAAATATTAAAAGATAAAAGAAAATTCAGAAAAATCACCAAAATAGACTATAGGAAGTGAAAAGTCTATTTCATTCCACTACATGGGACAGTTCCTAAAATAAATTACCTTAAACCAATTATAAAATAAGTTACCTCACACCAATTATAGCTCAATAAAAATTAAATAGTGGATATGCCTCCTGACATAAAGAAAACAGAGGGAACAAGTTCTCTATCATAAGTAAGATTTGAGGTAGTGTCATTTCTACCTTTTTCTCTTGAACCCAGGTGGCAGTCATGGGAAAGACTGTGTCTGTTTGATAGATACCTCCAGGAGCCTGCTAACCTCCTAAGCATACACAGGTGATCCCAGCATCTCTCTTCTTTGATGTAAGAGATCCCCAAAGACTGTAAGTGGAAATCCAATATGAAGCAGAAATGCTAGGCCTATCATTTGAGATGCTTCTCTTCAAAATAATAATAAGTGATTGCTCCCTGTGTGTGCTTCTCTTAAATGGGGCAAGTTGCAAAGTGACTCAGGTATCTTGCTGATGATGCAGTCCCTCTAGGAGTTACTCAAACACTCCTTTTCAGGAGATTGTGATGCTTGTGTGTCTCTGAGTTCCTGCCAATGTCCATCTGTTTGGCCTCTGTTCTTGCACACCCTCCAGTAGGAACTATGTTCTGAGTGTTTGTCTTGCTGCTGGTGTGTCATTAGATTTGGACCTTTAGCCATTCTTTGTGGCCTATTCAGCTGGACTGACTGCATTAGGCACTAGAATCTGAGGCATAAGCTGTCTCTCTCTGTAGATACAGATGTTATGTTCCTCTGGAGCAAGTTTTAGCAAAGATGTGCGTGCGTGCGTGCGTGCGTGCGTGCGTGTGTGTGTGTGTGTGTGTGTGTTTCAGTTTTCTTTAGTCTTATATAATGCTGCTTCCCAGGACATTCTTCAGGAATCTGTATATACATGCTATGTCTTGACCCTACAACCTGATGCGTGGATTCAACTTTTTTGTTGTGTTGGGGATTGAACTCCAGGACTCATACATGCTGAGCTCTACCAATGATCTCTTCTCAGTCTCCCCAAGCCTGACTTTGAAAAGTGAGGAGTAGCTGTCATCGCTTCTGACCTTTGGGAACCACCAGTGTTGCTCTATGACACCTCAGGAAGCAACTCCACTTTCCTTTGTATTTTGAACATGACCCATCTGATGTAGCTGTTAGGTTGAGTTTCAGGATGATAATATGCGAGCACTTGCTTGGCAAGTGTGAGGTCGTGAGTTCTATTCCTGGCACACACACACAATAAAATGAGCAGTTCATCTCTGAATAATTTTGCTTTTCTGCTCAGGGGCTGAAGGAAAGTTTTCCACTTCTGGGCCTATGCTTGGGTCTTTTTGGTCAGCTTTTATATCTGAGGGATGCTTAAAGAAATCTTCGGCAGTGGAATATATTAGAAACCATTAGAAAAATTGCTGGAGATTTACACTATATTTTGAGAAATAGTAAATGCCAAAATTCAAGCATGAGATGTAGAAGAATCAACTTCTAATCATGGACAGTAGTGGTAGAGAAAAGTATGGAGGAAGTATCACTTGAAAAGGAAAAAACACAAGATAGTATTTGTTGTGGTTTGGGTATATCTCAGAAAGGCTTGGCTATGGCTCTGTTAAGGGCTTGGTTGCCACCCTTTGGTATTACTGGAGATGGTTAAACTTTCAGAAAGTGGGGCCTAGTGGAATGAAGTCTTTGGGAGTGCATCCTTAAAGGCAACACTGGCACTCTTGTCCTTTTCTGTTTCTCTTTGTTTCTCAGCTGCCACACACCTGAAACAGGATGAGACAACCATAGACCTTAGCCTCTGAAACTGGGAGCCAAAATAAACCTTTTTACCTTTTTTAAAGTTGATTTTCTCAGATATTTTGCCACAGTAACACCCAGCTGAGAGAGGTGAGAGGAGGCAGGATGGCTGTATGTGCACTGTGGGGACTGTCAGCATCTATCAGTGTTGCCATGGATTATGGTAGGAGACATCCCACATCAGAGGAGTGATTAGGATACCTTTGGGAAGAAAGCACTTCTTGTAATAAAGAAAATGGCATAGGACAGAGCAGAGGTTAAAAGAACAATATAAAGGGAAAGATAATTATTTGAGGGAAAGGAAATCAGTCTGCTTCATTTCCTTAGACCCAGTAGGTGGTCACGCCATGATCTCAGGACTTCCCAGTAAAGAGACATGAGGTACAAAGCTGACGCATGGGGAGAGTAATCCAAACTCAGTAATTCAGTGTAGCTGTGGAGCCTTCCACCCCTCAGAGCACAGGAAGTTTTCTAGATACCAAGCAGCCCTGCTGAGGACTCTTCTCCCCTACCTTCCACATGCACATCACAGGCCTCACAAGCTTCATAAGTCAGCCACTGAATTAGCCTTGCAGTGGTTCATTCAATTTATTACCATCAATGTGTGTAAGCATTACCATCCAGTACTTCATGTTTTCTCAGGAACCTAGGTAGAGAGAAGCATTGCTAAAAAATTAGGTCTGAAGAAGTTAAATAATGATAGTCATTCTATGAATAAATGAGAGGCTGGAACTAGAGGCTAATCTCTGGGCCTCTCAATCCAGTAGGCCAGGAATCCAGGCAAATAGAGTTTGGAGAGAGGAGAGTCAGTCTAGAGGCTTCTCTAATAAATATGGTGGATATTAGTTCTGACAAATATTTCTGGTTCTCCTAAGCATATGGCATAATTCTACTTCCTGGATCCTTTTGTGGTTAGGGACATGTGTGTCATCTCTAGATAAAAGTGATTGCCTGACAGTCCAAGATGCCCTTGTTCTCTGTTTCCCTCAACTTCATGATTGTAATGCTCCAGATTTGGCTTTTCCATTTAGGTTCCGGAGAGAGACAGAGAGAGAGAGAGAGAGAGAGAGACAGAGAGAGAGAGAGAGAGAGAGAGAGAGAGAGAGAGAGAGAGAGAGAGAGAGAGAGAGTGTAGGACAGGAGCGAGCCCTTGGCCAACCCATAATGAACACCTAACATGAGGGAGAGAAGACTCTTGCTGTTATATGCCACTAGGATTTTGAATTGTTTTCTCTGGTGGAATATAACATAACCTGCCTAATAGATCCAGAGTGAGCAGCTGGCAGTCTAGGCAAAGATGGAGGCAGAACAAAGCAGGCACAAGAAATGAAGTCTAAGGGAAGCTGTGAAGAAGAACAGAGCTTTGTAAATGACAGTATATGAGTTAATGGGAGAGGCTGCTTTGATAATGCCAATGTGGGAAGCCTAGATATGAGGGAAATGTAGGTCACTTAGTTGGAAGATAATAAATTTGGCATTTACTTTTCTTTACAAAAAAGGAAAAAATAGTTCCTTACCAGATGCTACAAACAAAACATGCTGATTAAATACTCATATGGGACAGAAAATTATAAGTAAAAATGATAAATTGATATGATTTTAACATGCATCAGTAATGACTATACTTTCATTCACAAGGCAGATACATGAACATGCTTGCTTTTCTGTGTATATAAGCATTTAGAAAAATTAACTGTTGCCAATATTGTATATGAAAAGGATATACATTTGAGGGATTCATTTATTTTTTAAAAAGTTGCTGAGTACTTACTGCTTAGCAGGCAGGAGATTAGGTGCCAGAGTACAAATGTTAATGAATAAATTACTAAGCTCTCTCTCTCTCTCTCTCTCTCTCTCTCTCTCTCGTGGGCTGGTAAGGAAAGTGTCATTTATAAAGAGGCCTTTAGAAATGTGGAATTGGATGTCAGTGTGAGGTAGATTTGGAAGTTACAGGCCAGAAATAGCAATTATAACCTGAGGATGAATAATTTTCTAAGGGAACAAGCAGAAATGAAGAGATGAGGACTAAGATTAGGGCATGTCTAAGCGAGGAGAGGAGGGGGAAGGGCCCATGGGACAGGAGAGACTAAATGGCTGGGGAAGGTGCCCGGAGACTTAACGAAGGGTCGTATATCACACAGAAAGCACTTTTCACAAAAGAGAAAATGGAATATGTCTGGAAAAAGGAGAAGGGACTCTGGAGGGGAACTGCAGAAGTTGGCAAGGGGAGAGGTGCCGTGGAAATGGTTTCCTTAGGAGTCAGGACAGCAGAAGGTCAGTTTACTGTCATTCGCTGGAACTGGAGGTAGGGGTGCTACCTGCACCCTAACACTCTTATTCTCACCATCTCTGCACTGCTTGCCAGGCCTGTCTGGCTGTGTGAGCTCCTAGTTACTGCCCTCCTCCTGTGCTCTGGTGCTTGACCCTTCAGCCCATTCACCAAAAGTTTCTGCCCCTTGGCAAAACTGCAGGGAGGCCAGCTCCTAGCTGCAAAGATGCTCCTTGCCCCTGAGAGGCAGCACTCTCCTTCCCTGTCCTCCAGGCCCCGGGCCGTGGGCTGGGAGGCTTGCTTGCTGGGCTTCTTCCAATCTCTCACCTTCATTTCCTGAAAGCCAGAGATGCAGACTGGTGGCTGATGAGTGAAAGATGATCTAGTAATATTTTATATCTTCAATATTTTATGAGTTTAACTACCTTTTTAAATAAATAGGCATTTTCACATAAAAAGGATATTTTGTAACTTCCATAAAAAAAAAAAAAAAGCCTAAGTTCTGATGACAGAGAGTTTGCCCCGCTTCAGAATGATGATCAACTGGAAATGGACTAACATGGTGCTTTAGTGCATCACACTCCCTACCACCCAGCTAACACTCCCCGCTGTCATCACCCCATCCTGTCCAGCAGTGTGTCTCCTACCTAGTGTTTGGGGTATAACTTGTCTACACCTTGAAAATCTCTGCCTCTTCATAGCACTTCATAGCTGCCTGCCTGACTCATGCTTTCGAGTTCATATAGTCTTTGGGAGCCGGTGCATTGTCATCCTGAAAACAGTGCCAGGCATTGGTCTATGAGCTTTAGAGCACTTAGAGCTTTAAGTCACATAACAACTCCTTGGGGAAAGCAATGATGTTATTATTATTCTACAAACGGAAACTGAAACATAGAGGTTAATAGCCAGGTCATATGTAACTTTTAAAAATTGTACTCCATTTTTTTCCTAAGAACTTGAATACTTCAGTGTCAGCAGGAATGCCCCATCCCACACACTGGTGCAGGGTGAGCTCTGCCTAACCAACAAAAAGAGACAAAGCAGATTAAAATGTGGGGGGCCAGGGGATCCTTGTCACCCTGGGAATAAGAGCCCGAATGACTGGCACACCTTGGGTTTATTCACCAAGACAGAAGCACAAGCAATCAGAGAACAACAGGATTCATCTGTCTCCCATGATTCACAGCACATATCTGAGGCAACAACAGGATCTCTGCTGCGCTCATTTCCGTGTTGCTCCGCACGCCTGCTGTCTTTCTCTCCAGTACTTAGTGAGGCCTTCATCTTCTTATCTGGTCTCCCACATGCCAGCATCACTTTCTCATTTCCAGTGAACTTTTCTGTCACCTCCCAATCGCTCACATCTGGATACACTGAGCTATGTCAACATCAAGCAGGGTTTACTTTAGAGAGTTGAACTCTGAATCTCATCTTGTATCCGCAGGCTCATATCTTGCTAAGTTTTTCACCTAATCCTAAACATGATAGAACTCTCTGGGCACCAAAAGACTCTATTTTCACCTGGCTATGAGCCTCCTCTTTTCCTTTTACCAAGCCTGGTTCCCATGGTTATCTCACAAATCACTTGCATATCACTAATAACGACACCTCTCATACTACCCATTTCTAACATGCCTGCTCCCTAACTCTTTAAGGAAGTTTCTGCCATCCACCTTTTCTGTCTCCCTGAACTCATGAGAAAACTTGAGACTGTAATTTTGAGATTTCCAGTTGCCTGCCAATCAGGGATGTGTATATCTGTATGTGTGATTTTACCTGACCTTGGCAATGTTTTCTTTTATTATTCATTCTTCTTTCTTTTTACTCCACCTGTCATTCCCTTCTTCACCTGGGCAGCTCTAGTTCATTCTTCAGCTTCAAGGAACTTTTACTGACCTCCTTAGTGCTCCCCAATCTTGTAACTCTTATTAAAACTCATCTCTTAAAAATAATTTATTTGTTTATTTGATCCAAGGTCTCACTATGCAGTTCAGACTCATAGGGATCCTCCTGTTTCAAGCTCTCCAACACTGGGAATACAAGTGTGTACCACCACACCAATTTTAGGTGGCTGGCATGGTGAGTCGGGGGTTCAGGGGTCAGCATGGCATGTGATACTGGTGAATGAACCTGGGTCCTTGCACTTGCCAGACGGGTACTTAGACCACTGAGCTACCTCCCTGGCCCAACACTCTTATTACTTTAATTGTTATTATTCAGTTATATTTTTCATAAACAGGTGATATAGACCCTGAGCATCCTTTATGCATAGAACATGGTACCTGAAAGGTACATGCTTGTCACTGTCATTATGGAGTTTCCTGTATACCGTATGACCAAGCAATCCAATTTTTGGGTGTATAAAGGAAATAAAATTAGCATGCTGAGCAATTCTATATCTACTGCAACATTATTTGTAATAACCAAGACATGGGCTGATCTCAGTGTTCATTGATCGATGATTAGATAATGGAATGTGGTACTTACAATGCAGTGGAATATTAGTAGTCTTAAGAAAGAAGACAATCCTACTGCTAGTGTCTGCTAGGGAAAGGGAGAGGGGATTAGAAAGTATTGATCAAAGATCATGAAGTTACAACTACACAAGAAGAGTTAGTCTTATAATAATAATACTATATTGTACAGTTCAATATTTTCTAACAGTGTAGAATTTTAGTTAACTGCACTTTCCATAAACTTTACAACAATAATAAGTGGGCATGAGGAAACTCTGAAAGGTGCTGGACAGGTCTATAACCTTGATTGTGGTGATGATATCATGGGTATTCGCATAGGCTCAAACTCAACGAATTGCGCATATATATAGTTCCTTGCATATCAAATGTATATCAGTAAAACTATTAATTTTTAAGATAATATTTTTTTTGAGCTGTCTCCACATTCTAGGGAAGAAGGATGGTGTAACAAACAAAAGGGAAAAGACTGGAGGGAGAATGAGTAGAGACAGGTTTGAAAAAAGAGGAAAAAAAAGACTATGGTGCAGATGATAAATCACTTCAATATTCTTACACAAATGGGGAAAAGGCCATCCATTTGGAAAACAAAGGGGTACTGGGAGAAAGGAGCGAGCCTAAAGTAGCTCCTATGGACAAGTTGTCTTGGAGATAGAGAAAATGAAGAGCAGATGGACCAGATCTGCTAGCATTCTGGAGCTTGAAAGAGATGCAGAGAAATTTTTGTCTATACAGATGGAGATAGAAGTCATAGACATAGTAAGAATCAGGGAACCAGTGAATCATAGAAGAAAATTAAAGAATGTTAGAGCTAGCATGTCATGATAATACATGACTGTAATCCCACCTGGAGGCTGAGACAGGAGGTTTATAAGTTTGTGCTTAGCATGGGCAATTTAGCAAGATCCTGCCCTAAAATAAAAAAAAAGTAAAAACAGCATAGAGATATAGCTCAGTGTTAAGGTCCTGGGTTCAGTGCTCATTGAAAAACAAACAAACAAACAAACAAACAAACAAGCAAACAAGAGTAGTATTAGATCTGTTAAAAGTGGAAATCTTCCTTAGAAGGGTAGCCCAGGGTCTCATTCAGGTAGGGAGCTGGTAGTAAATTAAAAGTGAAATAGTATATTAAAGTTTGGTTGCAGGCTATAGTTGAATTAAATAAAAAGGAACTAAGTAAGATGTGGGAATCTTCTGGAAGTAAGGGAAAAGCTGAAGAGCTAGGCTAGAAAGTTGGAATTAGGGTTTTCTGAACAGTAGGTAGAAGGAACAGATACAATAATGCCATCAGGGCCCTGCTGTGAGGTGAATGACTTTTTGTATATATATATTTTTTTCTGCTATATATAAAACTATATATATGTATATATATATACATATATATATATATATATATACATATATATATATATATATATATATAGTTTTCTGCTCTTAAGATTCAAATTCTTAAGTAGTAGATTGAATTGTCATGTACAAACTGATAGATCATCTCACTGTGGCACTCACCTTTACATTACTGTAAGAAGTAACAGAGATAATAGACTTGAAAAGAAGAAAGGATTATTTTGGCTCACTATTTTGGAAGTTTTAGTCCATGGTAAGTTGGTGCATTGCTCTTGGACTTGTGGTGAGGCAGAATAGCATGGTGGAGGTGTGTAGAGTCAAGAACCTCTCCCTCAAGGCTTGAGGTGAAAGAGGGGGAAGGACGGGAGTCCTAATAGTTCCACCAATGGCAAGCCTCTGGTGAGCAGAAGCCCTTATGTCTTAAGTCCCTATGTTTCAAAAGTTCCACTATCTCCCAACAGTACCATCCACTAGGGACAAAACTTTAATATATGGGGTTTTGAGAGACATTCATTCAAACCACAGCCCTCAACAAGATACATACAGTGGGAGAGAGGCATGTTGGGAGGAGGTGGAGTCAGATTCTGCTTTCAGCTGCCAATATGTGAGGATGATATGTGGCTTTTGTATCTGGCATTTGATATATGTGTGAGCCTGCCCTTTTATGTGGTCTGTGAAACAGAAAATGAAACATAAATACATTGGCTTTGACCTTGAGATAATCAACTAAGCTGAAACAGGTTTACAAAAGAAGCTTTTAGTTTCTTTTTTTTTTTTTTTGCTTTTAGTTTCTTAAAGATGTTAATATTGCTTAGAGTACTGAAAGAACAGAGCTCAAGACCAATTATATCTCATTTTGTAAGCTTTGGCTAGGATATATATTTGTTTCCTGTTTTTTATCCTTGCAGAGTACTTATTTTCCCACAAATTAAGAACAGTCATAGGAACATGAATTGCCATTTATGATTTCAAATGACTAATGGATTGAATTTTGATTCTATTTTTCTTTTTTTAAATGTATTTGGTACAAGGTCTCACTATGCAGCTTAGACTTGTCGTCATTCTCTTGTTTTCAGCCTTCCTAGCACTAGAATTACAGGCATGTATCACCATGCGTGGACTCAGTTGCTGGCTCAGTGTGCCCTGGCTGTGGGGCCAGCGTGGCATGTGGGACTGGGGACTGAACCTTAGTTCCTGCATTTGCCAAAGCAGGCACTTAGTCTGCTGAGCTATCTCACCAGCTCTGAATTTTGATTTTTTAATTCAAATTCTGATGCAACAGAATAGTAGCTATGGGTAATTAGCAGATAGACTCGATTAGGTCTGCCTATGTGTTTATTAAGATGACACTATAATTTTTGAAGGAGCTAACAGTAAGCATGTTCATAAATAGCTACCTTTGCTTCCTTAAGATGCATCTCCAAACCAGATGTAGGAGCGCAACTGATTCAGACAGAATGGTGTGGGCCTTTGCTAGCCTGTAGTTTTTAGGATATGCTTTTTCTAGAGAAGGAAAAACACTTCTATTGAGTCCTCTGTCTGGTGCCTTGAAATGTACATCCTTCTTTCTAATAACCCCTTATTCCAGTGTCAACATTTGCACATGGGTTTCTTAATATAATTGTGTAGCTTGATGCCAGATTAACTTTTTTAATTCAGAGTAGAAAAACAGGAAATGGTAAGATGGAAAGACAAGTGGGGTGGAGGGCTACATAAGGTTAACATTAGAAAGTAATTTAGAAGCAATCCTATATTTCTTTGTTGCTGAATATTCAAGGCAGCAGGGTTTGCATTTTTGGTTAGCACACACAGTAATAACAGCTTTCTATCCTGTCACAGTCAGGGAACTTCCAATCGCAGCTCTATTTCTTCTGCTTCTTCTCAGCAGGAGATTTACTTTAGGATAAGAACATAAAGACCCTAGCTCACAGGGTAGAAAAGTGACTAAATAGACCAGCCAGTGGCAAGAGGTGGGAGAAGAGATTTACAACATTCCATATTGGGCTTTAAAACCAAACACCTATAAAAACTTTTAGGTTTACCTTGGGATCCTAACTCTATATGTGTTCTTTTCTCTTGTTTGATAGAGATAGGCCAAGTTGAGTCATTACATTTATTGAGTACCTTCTAGGCATATAGTAGTTTATGGGAGAAGGAGATGAGATAAAGCACTAGCACTGGAAATGATCAATATTAGTTGAGTGAAATCAAAATCTAAGCCTGTTGGCAATAGACTGTCCGTGAGGGTTTTCCAGCAGAAGAGTGCGTAACTATATCTGCATTTCCAAAAGGTCATCTGGGGTGCATATGAGCTCAGAAGTGGGAAGATTGCATTGGCAGCAAGAATGTGATTTGGATGAATACAAGACCAGAGGGATGGATGGATAAAGTAACCTGATTAGACACTTGGGAGACACAGATTTAATGATTTGCTGGATGTGAAGGCAAAAGAGGGAGTGTGTTGAGCTTTCTACCCATGGTGCTGTACTCCAAATTGATGAGGACGGGATAGAGCCAGTTTGGAGGGGCAGATTTGATTTTGATGTTTCTACAAGACATCTAGCGGTGTCCAATAAGCATATGGGATAAAGTGTCTAGAGACAACAGAAAATTAAAGTTGAGAAAGATCTAGGAATCATCAGGACAAAGGTGGATCAATGCAATATCCAGCTTCAAACTGTCATTGCAAGTATTTTCCTAAGATGGCAAATCTTTTCATTGTTGCCAATAGCAAATTCTTTCCATAGAGATTTTGAAAGAGAAGAAACAGAGGAAACAAACGCAAGCAATCAACAGAAGAAGCCAGGATTATGATTACTTACCTCACTACGATGATAATAGAAGGTAAGAGTCAGCCAGCACAGCCTCTTGGCTGGTGAAGACATTGTTTTTCAAGTACATGTTACACTAGCACTTGCTTTGGATCAAGGCCACATCTCTGGATTGACTCACTTGTGAAATACTGCTGCTTTGGCTGGGGACTTTCATTCCTCAGGGTGCCTAGGCCATTCCAAGTGCAACTAGTGAGAGCTACTTCCTTTGGGGCTGACTGTCTTTATGCTGTGGACAGGAGCAGCAGTCCAATGTTAGGTACTCATGGAGCATTTGGATCTTGGGTTCTAAAGCATTTCAGTGTACATCAACTTTTTGGGGATAAGAATGGCATCAAATTTTAAGCAACTCACAAAGTTGGAGCACGGTTGAAAATGAAAATCCTCTCCTAAGTACCAAGGATAAACAACAGAATTCTCTCTCCACTTGGAACAGAAGTGCGCTCAATGTATTTTCAAAAGAAGAGAAAAGAAAAGAAAAGAAAAGAAAGGTCTGTTTTGAGGTCTGGTAAGAGTTTGTGATCAAAAGACTTGTGGTTCCTGTGCTTCCTGTGTTGTGAGGTTATCTCAAATTGCCCTTGACACATTTGACAAACCTGACACTACATAGTACCTGGATTCGCCATGCAAATATCCCTTAGTACAGTTACTTCATTTGAGAAAGACTTTTCACGAATGTAGGATTGTGGATCACACATCCATCAAGATCACCAGCATTGGGCTGGGCAGATAGCTCAGTAGAATAAGTGCTTGCCTGGCACAAGGTCCTGCGTTCAATCCTCAGTACCTCAAAATAAGTAAGTAAGTAAGTAAGTAAGTAAGTAAATAAGTAAGTAAGTAAGTAAATAAATAAATAAATAGATAGATAAAATAAAAAAGATCACCAATATTACTTGGACTTAAATTACCACACTAATGGATCATAAATGGCATGTAAGAAATTACCTAAACTATGATAGAATTTTCCAGCAATATCAAATGAAACATTAAGAATGTTTTCCAAATGACCCTACTCAACAAACAACATCTCTGTGTATTGTAGAAACTCAAAAGGGACTTTTACTAAGAAGCCTGTTTGCTGTGTATAGGTGCAAATCATAGAACCCAGAGATGGTGCCACAGGTCAGATACCATGAAGTGCTTTTGGCAGGATGCTGTGCAGTTTCCTGAGGCTCTGGAGGAAACTAGCTTGGTAACTGAGAGGTGAGTCTAAGGATAAAGTTCCTGCACTATTTCTTCAAAGATGTGCATGCAGGGCTGCTTCCCAGGTGGCCTTTTATTTTATTTTATTTTTAAAGTACAATGTTAATTTATTATTTCTTTCTCAAGATAGTTTTCTTTGGTTCATTGAGACCCAGCTCCCCTTACATGGGCTTTGCTGGGGGTCATGGGGCAGCACCAGCAGGTTTAAGCCGGGTTGGAGGTGTTTGATCCTGGTGGGCTTCACGAGATCGATTTCTGACCCCTTTGCTGTGAATGGCACAACTCACACACAGCAATGCAGCTTCACACACAGCTTGGGAAGCACATAACCATTGAAGACACTTGCTTTGGAAATGTCCTTGACAGTGGTGGCCTCCACTATATTCCAAATAACAAATTTCTTAATGGTCTTATCCTTGGATACGCACTGGGCACAGTTCATGCAGTGAATAGGTTACACATGACCATGGCCCTTTTCTGCATGACCATTGTTCCTTCTTTTTTTTCTGCATCTTGGAGAGGAGGACCCAAAAGAGCCCCAGGTGGCCTTTTGAAGACCACAATCAGGAGGAAACTCATGTGTCAACCAGCATCCGGAAGCTGAGGACTCTCTTAAAAGGTTAAAGAACCAACAGGAGACATGGATCAATCTTCATAGAAAGCAGTATCTGATTTAGAAGGGACATCAGAGACTGCCCGTCCTAACCTTTTCATTAACCAGAGAGATAAAGCGACTTGCCTGACACAGTCTAGACAGTGGCAAAGCTGGGACTGGAAATGTAGGTAGCTCCTTTGCAAGCCTGAGGCTGTCCTGATGTTTTAAAATCAATTAAGGCAGGAGTGGAATAAGAAGAAGAATGGCATTAACACTGGGCAATTCATGTTTAGGCTCTGCTCAGTCATTTTCAGGTAACTCTTGGTATGGAGATGCCCTTGCATGTCCTTCTGAATGGATCCCCCAAATGAGAATCAGGAAGTGTTTCAGGGGTACCACTTACTGACTGTCCCTCCAATCACTTATTTTTCACATTATGATGGTGGTACAAACAGCACTAAAATTGTGGCAGTTAAATTATTGCCAGGGGTCAGAATACAAATGCCAGAACAGCTTCCCAAACGTTACTGATGGCAAACGCAGGAGGTAGCAGGGTCTGCTGAGTGCAGTGGGTGGGCTGAGGGCTTCTGGCAGGTAAGCACTACTCTCCTTGGGAGAACAAAACAAACAAATGATTGTTCTCATTCAGTTCCATATACAATTCCTAGCAATTAACCCTAGGAAGTGCTCAGCTAGGTTCAGGAAAGAAAACCATAAATTTTCCCCTTTCATACTGAGTTTATTTGGAATAGGTGGGCAGAGTGCATAATGATAAAAATCAGAATATTTTAACACACTGAAATTTGGGACAGTTCAGGTCTTTTGAGAAGACTCCTGGATACCTTTGAAAATTATTATCAGTGGTTTTGTGTTTCCCATGGCTTCAAATGAGCTGCTTTTGCTCTCTAAGCTAGCTTTGTATTAAGCTGTTCTTTGTTGCAGAGGCTGAGTATTTATTTCAAAGTGTATCTTTCCTCCTGACCTTGTCTGGCTGATCATTACTATGTTTGCATGGAAACACCTGTGCCAAGTTCGAATGTACTACTTACTAACCCACTTGCAAAAACCCATCAATTATCTTTAAGGAAGCAGAATCCTTGAAAAACCTGCAGTTTTGTGCTCTATTTGTCACAAGACTGCTGTTGAGCCTTATGCAGGTTCTGCATCAGAAGGTGCGAACAATTGTGAGTCACTTGAATTGTTCCACAGCATGACGGAGGTAACTCCCAGGACACAAAGATCTTGTGATGAATTACACCTGGACTTTTATGATTCCACATTGTTAGAATCTATAAGTAGTCTCATGCATCTTCTATAAGTCATATTTTCCTTCTGGCCTAATGTTAAGAAGTTCTCTATTATTAGGGTTTTTTTCCTTTATATTTTGTAATTTTTATCTAGTCCTTATTTCAGATTTACTTATAATTTATAGGAGTGAAGAAAGCTAATAAGTAACTGTGATTAAGTTATCTGCCACATGCTAGTCCTCAGTTGGTAAAAACAGGGCACATCTCTACTCTCTTTTCTTTGCTCTTGGCAGACATTACCAATCAATCATGACTCTCTTTCATTGAACCTGGGTAGTACTCCAGGAAACCTCTGTCATTTGATCTGGCTTGTACATAAGATAAATTATTATTCTAGTACAGGGAATTTCACGTTTTAAATTTCATTTTATCTTTATGACAATGATTCAAAGTACTCACATTATTTTCTACAATCTTATATATTGAAACTAAGATTATATAAATAAGTTGCCAACCAAATTCAGCTAATCTCTACTTAAATTCTTGGATAAAAATGTACTGTATAATCTACTTTGTATAGATTGTCATTTAAAGACAGGATTTTATTTGGCTTTACTATCAAAATCCATTATCAAACACAGGTAGCTCCTAACTTTTAAGGATATTTTGTTTCAAAAATTTGGAACAAATAGGAATGATGACTTTTTTTTTTTTTGTATTTAGTACAAAAAAGGATTTTACTACACAGATCAGACTCCTAGTGATTCTCCTGTCTTCAGCCTTCCAAGGGATGGGCAGGGATTATAGGCACGCACCACCATGCCCAGTCTTAACTGCCCTCTCAGCGTGCCCTGGGGCAGGGCTGGCATGGCACACTGGGGCTGGAGCCCTGGCCCCTGCAGTCTGCCTAAGCAGGCACTTTAATCATGATTTTATCTGGGTGGGCCAGGAATGATAATATTCAATATTTGCATAACATTTATTATCTATTTCTCTTTGGGACTTTATGAATAGGGAAATGCAGAAGAAACAAAACAATAGAATCTCTATTTCTTTAGTACCTCTTTTCCTTCATTTCACAGTTATTTGCTTAGTGTTAGCCCTCTGGCAGGAGTTAGTTATATAGCAGTGAACTAAATAGAAATGATTCATACTTTTATGGAATTTAAGGACTAGTGGGACAGATTGACATTAAACACATAGGCCCAGATAAATAACATGGGGACAATCTGATGTATTCTGAGAGAGAAAAGAACAGAGACCTCTGAAAGAGAATAACAGAGAAACTTAAATTCCAGTGATTATTTGGTGAATATATTTCTAAAACCAGGCTATTTAGGCTGGCTACTGAAGAGCCAGTAGGAATTAGCAAGAAAAAAATACCTGGAGACTCATGTTTAGGAGGAGAGCACAGCATATAGGAAGACTGAGTCAGAAAAAAGCTTGGCTTGGTTAAGAGGGCTTTGTCTGCTTCTCTAAGAATTTTGTCCTCCATCTCCTTCTTCATTGTAAAGCAGAAAGGGACAAAACTATGTAGAACTATTTAGTACAGATGTTGACAAATAACAGGAAAGGTGGCTTTGTTTAGAAAACATGCAAAACTTTATAAGACATAATATGGTTAGTCCTTCAAAACTGCAAGCTCTGTGTCTGAGGATTTAACCAACCAGGAAATGAATGTTTTAAAACCTGCATCTAGCCGGGCGTGGTGGCGCATGCCTGTAATCCCAGCACTTGGGAGGCTGAGGCAGGAGGATCAGTGCGAGTTCGAGACCAGCCTGGGCTACAAAAGTGAGCTCAAGGCCAGCCTCAACTGGATAGTGAGACCCTGTCTTAAAAAGACAAAAAAACAAAACAAAACAAAACAAAAAACCTGCATCTGTGTGAATATGAACAGACCTTTTGCATTATTATTATTCTCTAAACAATAAAATGTAACAACTATTTCTCCAGCATTGACACTGTGGTAGGTATTAAAAGTAATATAGAGATAGTTTAAAATACATAGGAAGGTTGTGTTATACCAGTTTGTATAACAGACTTGAGGAGCTATAGATTCTGGTATTCACAAGGTATTTTGGAATCAATCCCTTGTGGATTCAGAGGTATGCCTGTACTCATAACCTGCAGGGCTATTGGGTAAAATGATTTTTCTTAGTAATATGGTCAGCTAACGCTAAAGTAGGGAATTTATCTTTAGCCATACTCTATCCTGCCACCACCAGTGATATAATATGAAATATATATTTGGTACCCTTTTACCCTTATTCCTGAAAAACAGTTCCTTAAATTCATAGTTTCTTGAATGATGAGTTTATGGGAGCATGTACCCCAATGCTCCTAAATCTCTTGAAATTTTCAGTAGGATAAGAGTATCTTTTATAGTAATACATAACTCTTAGCACACTTCAGGTAGCTTTAGGATGGGGATGGTCATCAGAAAAAACAATCTAGCTTAGAAATTTGAGACTCTCAAACTTCACTTGCTGGGAGAATGGCAACCCCAACTCCACAAGGACAGAAACCTATACTTTATAATAAACTTTTAAATATTCTGTATAGTAAATCATTTCCCTGAGTTCTGTGAGCTATTATAGCAAGTTATCAATTCCTGAGGCAGTGTTGTAGATATTTGGTGAATATATTTGTAGTCATGTTGGACAGAAATGTGGGTTCCCTGGGCATCCAGCACTTAAAGCTGTTCTCTGATATGGAAAGTCTTGTGAGAGTAGGTCCTTAACCTGTGGAGTCTGCCCTAACTCTGAGTAGTGTGAGAACTATGTAAATTTTAGGATACCCAGTTGGTGTCCACAAAGAATTAGAGAATTACTTGATGTGGAAAACTCGCCAGTTTGTCATTATAAGTGTTATGAATAGAGAAACAGTTCTTCCTCTACAACACAGGACATAGCTTGGGAAAGCTGATCCCATACAGTGGTTTCAACAGAAAAGTAGAGAAAGAGTGGGTGACTTTTGAGTGCATGCAGTCTTAGCTGTCCAAATCACATGATGTGTTGAATTGATTAAGGAAACACCTTCTCTAGCTCTCAGGCTTGAAGGTCACAAGGGCTGACCTCATGCCAGAGGGAACAGAGAGGAAAACCTATCAGTTACCAATTTTGGTGAGGGAAGAGGTAGATAATAATAGGCTTTCTTTTAAGCAAATATGAGTTAAAAAGTTATAAATGTAGAAAAAAGTATAAATATAGATGTTTGGTGAAAGGTAAATGACAACATGATTTCAAAGATGATTCAAGCTAGAATACAGCAGAAAATTACAGAAAACAACTATGATACACCCCGTGAGAAAAGAAGTAAAACTCAATAAATTAAAAAGTAAGTAATAAATTAAGCATGAGATTGATTAATAATAAAAATTATTTAAATAATTACACAAGAGATACAGGATAATGCATGCACTTATAGATCTTTAGAAAATAATTTAAGGAAGCAGTGCCATTTGTAGAATTTAAGGGGCTGAGGAGATAGAAAGGGAGTCTAAACCCCTGCCTGGAAAACACAAGGACCCAGGTTTGATTCCTGATACTGTATGCCATGCCACCTACTGAAACTGGGTGTGGTGACACACACCTGTAATCCCAGAGCTAGAGAGGCTGAAACAGGAGGATTACTGAGTCCAAGCTGCATAGTGAGACCCTGTACCAAATGGATAAACAAATAAAGATTAACAATAAATAAATAAAACATCATAAAAAAGAATGCAAAATAGCTATAGAAGGAATAAGCAAAAACTAAATTAACTGGAGAGAAAACTAAGTCATCATATAGTGATTATTCCATCTAATAAGCTATATATTCAGAGGTGCATTTATCAGGCTGGATGTTGCCAGTTAAGGAAAGGTGGTTGAGATAATAATAGCATAAGGAAGTAAGAATAAATAAGACATAACTTCTCTCTCTTTTTTTGTATGTTTTGGAAGGGTCTACAGAGTATTCAGGTTCTCTCTACTATCGAACTCATAGTGATCCACCTGTTCACAGCCTCCCAAGAGCTGGGATTACAGACCTGTACCACTGTGCCCAGTCTCACTGCTATCTTAGTGTGCCCCAGAGGTAAGGATTGAACCCCTGGACTTTATGTCTGCTTGCAGGTGCTTTAACCTATTGAGCAATTTGGCCAGCCCAATGAGAGATAACTTCTAATGATGAAAATATCCGGAACCTTAGAGACAAATGTTCAGGAGGCGAAGGACTGCCTCATCTGTGTGCATGAACAAGCATGATGCAATGATTGCCATGTGAATGGCCATGTAGGAAAGGAATTTTACTTAGTCCATGTGGAGTTGCAAGAAATAATGCAGAGAAACCTTGTGCACCTTTCATCCCATTTCTGCCAAGAGTAATAGCTTATAAAAATGTGTAATATCACAATCAAGATGTCAATATTGATATAATCCACTGATTTTATTTGGATGTCTCAAATTTCAGCTGTTATTCTGGGAATATAAAGGCATTGAAGCTAACACATAAATAGGGAGTCCACTCACTTGGATTGATTCCAGAGTTAAACACTATATATAACTTGTCACCAAATTGCCTATCAATGTATTGATCCATGACTGGGCATGCACTTAGTGTTGTGTTGGCTTGGCTTGTAAACTATCAGCTGAATCTCCCTGTGAAATTCCTCCTTAGGCAGGCACAAGGAATGCACTTGGTAAGCAGTGGTCAACAATGAGGCCCGAGATCTTGACAATATGTATATATTGTACAAAATATTGTGAAATTAGGGTGCTGTACTCAAAATTCAAAGCATAGCATGAGATGGAAAAGAGAGGGTGGCATCATGTTGTATTTTCCCAGAGAAGTAACTAGCTTTTCATTGTAGCTGAAAGTAGGATGTAAACACTAATCTAAAAATAATTGCAGTCTCCCTCGGATAGCAGGAAATTATTGTTATCAAAGGGCATAGGCCCAAGTACTCAGCTTCCTGGTTACATTATGATATGATAAGTGGCAACTTGAAAAACAAGCTACAAGTATCTGGAGACAAGTCTATAATATTCTGTTATGTTCAGTTAAGAATATACATGGGAATTTAATGCTTGCAAATGGCCTTTATTCAGGGACCAGCATGACTTGTTCTAAACATTGAAAAGAACATTAAAAATAAATTTCCAACACAGGAAATCACAAATATGCTGGGGAACTCATGAATTTCAGAGAGGGACATTGTTAGTAATCAAGTTTTTGGTTCATGCTCTCATGAGCTGATTAAAGAGTTTCTGAGGTGAAATTCTGGGTTGGGGTGCCCCAGGTGAGTATTGTATGGATATATGCTCTTTTTCATAGTTTGAGATCTGTGGTTGTTCAAAACTTAACCAAATGAAGATATTTAAAGAATAGCTTGTTTTATTTCTGCAAAGTATTATTTCTTTACCCTCTAGATTTACATTCTGTTGCATGCATCTGGATCACATGAATGACCTATCCTTTGGAAGGTTTTCTCACAAAGAGTGGTCACTATTATAAAAGAGTGGATATTTTTAACTTTTGAGAGCTAAACCACATTAAGGTAGTGCATCTGTCTCTGGATTCACTTTGAGATCATGATTTAGGCTCTGGATTGTTGGGTTCTATTGCAATTCATCTGAACAGGGGCCCTGAAAGTGTGCTCCAGTGAGACCTGGGTAGGATGCTTTCACTTTCCTTGTTTGACTGAGCTACGGGGTAGTATTTCAACTTACATTATCTGGGTGATTTTCCCAGTGGCTGTTCTCTAATCAATAGGCAGTACCCTGACAATAACGTTTAATATAAAATCTCACTGTGGCCATTATTCTGATATCATGGAAAATGTGACAAAGCCACAGCCTCCTTCTGTTCCCATCCGTCACCATAAATATTCTGTTTCTGGGTAGCACTAAACAGAATGATGCACTGCTGGTCTCAATTCTACATAGCTTGTATGAGTGGATGCAAAGAAGATGATGGCTCCGATGGACCTCCGAGATTACTTAGCTTAGTGTCTTTATTTGATTGACGAGGAAAGCAAGTGAAAGTTAAACTAAGAACTCATTTTTTTTCCTGACTGAATCTGACAGTATTTGCGGTACACTAGTCTGTTCAGGCCTTCCATGCTTCACTTTGCTCATTTACAAGCAGTTTTTAAATACATATATAAAGTTTCAAAGCATGTTCGTAAAGCTGTGAGGTAGATAATATCATTTTCTTCATTTTAAAGATGAGAAAATGAGTCTTTAAGAGTGTATATGATGTTTATATGATAACATTTTGTTCTCCAGGAAGCAACAAAACTAAGAATTCAAGTCTTTTGATTGCAAAAACTGTTAGCATCTCCACTGTGTACTACAACTTTAGACAAGCTAGGCAGATTGCTTCTGTTATCTTTGAAAAGAGTATGTATTTTTATTGGCAAACCAGTTGTGTTTGCAAAAAAGATAAGCAGCTCGGTGTGGCTTGGTGTGCATCCCATGGCACATTGTCACAACAAAGTGCAAGGCTGAAAAGGTCTCAGTGCTGTTGAGTGGTTCGAGTTTGAGCACTGCTGCTTACTCATTCCATGATTTGGGGCATGTTCTTTTTAACCTGTTTCACCCTTGGTTTGCTCATTTGAAGAAACGAGTCTTTAGTACCTCAGTTATTCCTGGTATCGAGAGAAGGGTGGAGAATGGAAGCAGAGGCCCCTGCAAGTCAGTGCTTCTGGAGATTAGAGAGCATAATTATGCTTTAGGGCAAACCTATTCTGAAGACTACAAATTATTAATAATTCTAGTGGTAAGAAAGTGAAGGGTAATCTTTATAAGAATGTAAATAGCATTTGTATACATATTAGCAAAGAAAATGTGACCTATCCCTAGGAAGCAGAAAAATATAGTAAACTGGAAATATGGGTAAAGTATACATAAAGTGTGGTAAATGAGAATTCTGAAGTGGAGGGGGGCTTGCCAGGTATCTCAGTTGGTTAAAGCTCATGATTCTGCAAAGTCTTTCAGGTGCTGGGGATCATGGTTTGATCCCCATCCCACATGGAACATGAGTCCTGCCCTTAAGGCAGCCTCAGCCAGCATTCCCTCTCCCCTGCAATAAATCTTTCACAATCCTGAAGTGAAACACCAGAAACAACTTTTGGTATAATGGTAGTTAAAATAAATGCATTGTTTATATCTGGTAACCTGAACAACTAATTTGAATAACATCATGCAGTACAGCAATGATTGTTCAATTCCTGTTATCTTTTTTAGTGAAATTTGCATCATTTCTAATGCTGTTTTTTTTCTATCATTATTTTTTATTTCTTTCTTTTTTTTTTTTTCCTGCTTGGTCCAAGCCATTTGTTATGTTTTTTTACTTTATTTTTTATTGTTTAAATTTAACAATGGTTATATTACATATTTTTATCATCAGATCAGTTTAGATTAATACATATAGGTATATAAGATTGATCAAACAATTAAACATTAACCTTTCTAAATCCACATTACTTTTTTTTCATTATTTTTTATTTATAAAAATTAATTTTAATGAAAATAAATAGCATTGAGACATTTTCACAACAGGTTAGTAGGACAGTTCCAATAATTAACACATTGCATATTGTTGTCTTCATGGTATTTGTTCAAAGTACAAGATGCAGACTTGATATCTTGTATAAACACTATTAGTACAAATCTTTCTTTTTATTGAACTAAGAGAAAGTAGCTGTATGTATAGTCCAACAATGGGTTATCAATACAACTGGCAATGTCAGAAGCTATTGACTTGAGCCTTTTATAGCTCAGTACATTAATATGGCTTTACTTTTTATACCTCATGGTTAGACATTTCTGCTGGGTGGTTAAGACCAAGGTAAAGCAAACATATGTAACAAACAATGTAACTTTTATATCTGACAAGGTCATTCAAGTCCCCTCAGGATTTACCCTGAAACCATGTATAGCTGTTTGTAGATCTTTTGATAGCGTCAGCCCTCTGGATGAGTCAGGGCCATAGCTTGACCAATTTGCTCTCTGTGAAAGCCTGAGAGAATGTTTTCTCTCTAGGTGACTCTTCTTAAGCACACTATACATCATCAATCACTTTCCTCTGTGGCTCCATACTCTCTTTGTACAGAAAATTTGGGACATCACTGAGTTATATGATGTTATAGTACATGTTCTCTTATGTCCTAAATCCTTATTGACCTTGAAGGGCTAGGACCAAAATATTGGCTATCCTTGTAGCCCTTCTTTTTCTCTAATTTTTTGGTCTGCCAACTTAAGTTGTTAACCCTCCAGAAGACACACTTAATGATATTATTCCCTATCACATAGATACTTGAACTTAATATCACTATCTTTCTGAATGCAAACACCTAACACATAACATAGAGCATGTATTTTCCATCAATCATTGGTATTCTAAATTTTAAATACCTATAGAATGTGAAAAAAATAATTATGCATTTTTACACATAAATTTTTAGGAATTTAACCATATACTAAATTGTAGCAGAATAATCCAATAGATTTTTTCTTGCCCCTTATTTTCTTTTATTACGTTATTATTATTATTATTATTATTATTATTATTATTATTATTTATTTTTTTTTTGGTGGGACCAGGGTTCGAACTCATGACCTTGCACTTGCCCAGCAGGCACTTGTGCCTCGGAGCTATCTCCCCAGCCCCTATTACGTTATTATTTTTAAATGAACATTTACTTGGGAGAGAGTATAGCAATCATTGATATAATATTAGAAGCAGCATGCATATAGAAGAGCAGAATGACAGCCATTCCAAGCATGGTTTTAGTATTGCACAATGAGATCCTCAGTGTAGTCGCTTACTTCGCAGACATTAGCATATACAATTAGTCAGGGTAAGAATTCTACCAATTAGCTGTTAGTTTCAAAAACTTGTTGGAGATTCTTCAGGCAATTGTTTTAATCATCCTGTGTATATAAATGTATGGTTTTGCCCTTTATTTTGTATTCTTTAAAAATAAAGAAAGTGCATGGACTACAATCATTGTAGTACGCTAAAAGAGATGTTTTTCTCCCGAGTCATAGGAATATTATTTTGTATGCTCCAGTAATCCAAAATCTCAAAAAGCAAAAGAAAAAACTGAAATCCCAAAATAAAACAAAAGTGGGGAAGGTGGAGAAATTATCATACATCATTAAGGTGAGCCCTAAATTCTATCTTTTTTTTTAGTTTTTAAATCTTTTTGAGACAGGGTCTTGCTATGCACTTTAGGCTGGCCTTGAGCTCATTTTTGTAGCCCAAGCTGGTCTCGAACTCACACTGATTGTCCTGCGTCAGCCTCCCAAGTGCTGGGATTACAGGTGTGCACCACCACTCCTGGCTATCATGTGTTCTTATAAGACAGAGGTAGAGGGAGATATATATACTCAGAAGGAAAGAAAGCGTGCGTGCGTGCGAGCATGAGAGAGAGAGAGAGAGAGAGAGAGAGAGAGAGAGATACAGAGAGAGACTGAGAATTGGATTGATGTTGCCTCAAGCCAAGGAATATTAGTAGCCACCAGAGCTAGACAAAGAATAGATTTTGCCCTCAAGCCTCTGGAGGAAGTAGAGTGGGCTTCCTGACACCTTGATTTTGGCCAGTAAGCTAATTTAAGGCAGACTTCTGCTCTCCAAAACTATCAGAAAATAAATTTCTGTAGTTTTTTTTTTTTAAATAATTTTTTATTTTATTTTTCTTGTTTCAGAAACTTTGTTTATTCACTCATTTTTATGGCCGGCTCAGCTCGTCCTGAGGGCAGGGCTGGTGCAGCATGTGGTGCTGGGGATCGAACCGCAGTCCCTGAAGCTGCCCAAGCTTTCCCAAGCAGGGGCTTTAGACCACTGAGCCATCCTGCTGGGCCCAAATTTCTGTAGTTTTAAGCCACCAAACGTGATAATTTGTTACAGAAATCACAAGAAATGAATACATATACTAATTAAAAGTAGGGATCTCTCAGAGAAAGAGCCTTCAGTGATGTATTTCCACAAGACACATAGAAATTACATATAAGATGTGAATAATACAAATAATAAAATGAAACTTATTATTGATAGCTACAAAATAGAGAAAACCCATCCCTCTTGAATTTACCAAACATATTGGTTATGTACTAGGCCATAGAAAATCATAAATCTAAAAAAATCAATATTATGCTATCTTGGTCATAATGCAAGATAACACAAACAACAACAACAAAAAAAACCCTTACTAAAAATGTTTATACAACTAGAAACTAAATACTTCACTACCAAATAACACTTTTATTTAAAGAAATTTATAAGGAAAATTACAGAATAGCTAAAATAAATGATAATCAAAATACAATATGTCAAATAGAATGTGATTAAAGCAGTATGTTTAGAGACATTTATAATTTCAATGATTTTTTTTAATCAGGAAGTCATTCAAATGATCTAATAATTTAAGATTTTTTTTTTAAAAAAGAACAGAACTCAAATAAAAAAAGGAAACAGTGAATAAAAGGAAACAGCAAGAGAATAATAAGAAGAAAAATAGACATTAACAATACCAAAAGCCATTATCTTGAGAGAATTAGAAGATATGGTGGCTTTGATAAAATGGAACAGAAAGCAGATAAAGTGGAAATGCAGCTTATGCAGAGAAGAATAGCTACAGGCAGATTAGAGTAGAAAATAATAAAAGAGAACTACAAGCAACAGAGCCAATATGATTGATTGTTAAATCATGTTGGGGAGTTTGGCCTGCTTTATGGAAGAAATACACCTGGATCTCAGTTAATTTATTGGTCATTTGAACATCAGTTTTATCCAGAGAACAGCATCATAGAGATACCCAAAGTAATGTTTGGCATAATGGCCAAGCTAAGTTGACACATATGCCGTATCTCCATATTTTTCATCTTCAAGTAAAGGATGAAATTACAAAGATAATCTAGATTATTATGAGCAGCTTTATGAGCTGCATGTTGGAGAAGGAATGTTTAAGTTCCTAGAAGGTGGTGTAGAAGGCAAGAAACACCTATTCTGATTATATAAAAAAATCAACTGTTTCTGTTCGAAGGAGGAAGCCATGAACAGAATAACAAATTACAGATTTGGAGAAAGTATTTGCAATACGTGGAACTGACAAGAAATGAATATCTGAAACAAAGAATTTTGGATATTTAAAAGAAAATATTTTCATTTTTCAATGATAAAATGAGAAAAATTTATAAGTGTACAGTTCTTAGAAGATGAACCACCATGGAGCTAAAATGTTTCTTGGGCAAGGCACAGAATCCTTAATATTCAGGGAAATGCAAACAAAAGCATAGTTATCCTAGAAAGTTGAGTAAAACTAACCATGGTTGGAGTGTGAAGCTGTTGCTGCAGTTGCAATTGTACAAACCTGTGGATCAATTCTGTAATAAAATCTGGCAGAAGTCAACCAAATGAAGTATCTGGATTTCTCATGACCCACTAGTGCTATACCTGATTATGTATTAATCTGGAGAAAATCTCAGTAGGTCCATAAATAGATAAAGATGCTCATTGCAGCATTGTTCATGGTAACAGGAAGCCATAAGTAATCTAGATGTCCCTTGCTGGTGGAACAGGCAAGTAAAATTTGATTGATGTACATTATATAATCCATAGATGAGGGAGATGCTCAGCAACATGGCTAAGCTTCTAGCAATGGATAATGCTTTTCATTATTGTTTTTATCTCTAGCTACTTTTAAAGGTTTTCAATGTAGATCCTACCTCTTCTGAGAAACCTGTGTTAAAGATGGCTAAGAATTTCTTTTCCCACTAAGAGATAGAGTCCAATTTCCAGCCCTGGGATCTGAACTGACCATCATAGTATTTTGATGACCAGCTTGGGGTGAAATTTATTCTATGACAGTCTGGCCCAACTGTTGAAGAAGTCCATGAATTTTTATCTTGGAGCCATGAACTGTCATGTAAGAAGTCAAGTTACTCTGCAGAACCATGCTATGAAGAGGCCCATACTACACAGACAGAAGCAAAGACATTACAGTGAACAACTTCAGAGGTGTTCCCAGCTACCAGCTGGCAAGAATGGTCAGCTGTGTAGACCTTCAAAATCCAGCCCAAGGGACTCTTTAGGTGGCCTCAGCACTGGTAGCCAACTTACCGCGATGTATGAGGGAGCCTGTGGTGACTGATTTTGTGTGTCAACTTAGCTTGGCTATGATGCCAAACATTATTTTGGGTGTCTCTATGATGCTGTTCTCTGGATGAAATTGATGTTCAAATGACCATATCTTGAGTGAAATGGATTATCCTTCATTATGTAAATGGGCCTCATCTAATCAGATAAAGATCTGTGAACAAAGCAATAGCCATGAGCATAGAGAAAATTCTTTGATCAGATACCTTTGGACTCAAACTGCAACTTGTGCTTGGCTTTTAGCCTGTCAACCTTTCCTCAGATCTTGGACTTAACAAGTCTCCACAGTTGTGTGAGCCATTCCTTAAAGTACACTCCTTTGCCCCTGTATATTGACATTTATCTTATTGGTCTTTCTTTGGAGAACCGTAATATAGACCCAAACAAGAAAGGCTCAGCTGAGCCCCATCAACTCATAATCATGCAGCATAATGTCTCAGACTGTTTTTTGTTGCTATAGTAGAATGCTGCATATTGGATAATTTATAAAGGGAAAAAATAAATTTCTCATAGCTCTGGATGTTTCAAGTTGAAGATGAAAGGATGAACTCTGCTGAAGGTCTCTCTTTGCACCATAACATAGTAGAGGACACCGCAGGGCAAGATAACATGTTCCTAAGAGAGAATGGAAGCAAGAGATCATTTTTAGAGAAATTCACATTTGTAACAAGCCTTTCTGATAGTACCAGCCCTAAGCCATTATTGAGAGTGGCACCTTTATGAGCTAATTACTTCCCCAAAACCCCACTGCTTGATACCATTGCAATGGCAATCAAACTTCAATATGAGCTTTGGGGGGGGGCATTAAATAAATTATTTTAAACTAGTAACCTTTTTTTTTTTTTTTTTTTTAAATACATCAAGAGATAATTGAACCACTTGCTGTGGCCACTTCAAGTTTATCACTAATGTCTAGTAGAGTGTTTGCTTTGGGGAAAAAATCACTGAAAATTTTAATTAGCCAAATAATTTTGAAACTTTTGATCTTTACTGTTATCTATTGCATGGTTCCACCAAAATGTTGTCTGGTAGTTCCTTTAGAAAGGGTTCATCAATCGAAAACATTCCAAAGAATTGGATGAGGCAAGCCAAAAGTTCATTTGAAAAGTGAGAGATGAAGGGAGAAGGGAAAAACTAGTTTTGTAGAATGAACTTGGGTCCAATAGAAAGGAGAGGATAAAAGCAAAAGTAAAAGGTGATGCAGAGTGGGCTACTGGAGGTGTCTCATCCTTACATGCAGTCCACATCTCATGGGAATCCATATGAAGTTCCACATACAGGGTCATGACACTTATTTGGCACTGTCCTTAGATCTTGTACTTGACAGGTCCCACTTATTTCCCCAGAGGTGAGCTTTGCCAGGCTCTATCTCATTTATCATCACCTCTGGATTCTGCTGCACAATTACACATCCACCTCACACACAACGAAACATTGGCTATCTTTATCTTTTATTTTTGGTTTTTTTAAAAATGCAAAATGGTGATAGAAAAAAAAAGCACTTGAAATTATACAAAATTTTACTCAACAAAGTAATGAGTTCAATAATAGTGGCTATATTGCATGGTGTTATCTTCAAATTAGTTGTTTAGGTTTCCAGATATAAATGTGCAAGGAAAGACAAAATAAACAAAAAAGTAGATCAAAACAATCTTTTAAACCCCAAATGTCAACACAATGAATGCAGCTTTGTGTTAGGAACCCAGCAGTTCCACCGTCAGTTTGTCATTTCCACCTTCCCTCACCATTTTCCTTTTGTTGCCAGGAGTTGAGGACAGGCTTCCAAGTCTTAAGTTTTTATTGCAGCCCATTCACTATCCCCAATTGCTGGATTAGCTGCAGTGGTGGTGAGACAGCAGTGGATGCACTTGGCCCTGGGTCCAGGTATCTTAGTGAATAGACTGCCAGGAGGAGTTGTAGCAACAGGCATGCCTCATAATTTTGGTAGACAACTCCTTTATGAGAAATGTACTATGGGTGAGTGAAGTCCCTCATATTGATTGGAACAAATAGAAAGTTTGTTGCTTTTATCATTGGGTGACAAGCAGTTTTCTTGAATAGGCAAAAGGGAAAGCTGTTTAAAAAACAGAACATTTCTTTAGCCATGCCTGACACTCTGCACCTCACTGAGAGTGCACTGAGGTTTCTCACTCCTCTCTCATGAGTTCTAGTTGCTGGCACACATCGCTTTTGCCTGCTAGTACAAGAGAGAACCTTGAGGGAAGAACTCAGGTTTTTATTTCCTTTTACAACCTTTACAACCTCCCTCTGGTTGTTGTATGCACTATGCACTGGAGGGAGCCCAGCACATAGTTTGTGGGTTTGAAAGTTATGCCTCTAATTTTTCTTCTCTTGATTCCCTTCACAGCTATAAAGTAGGACTTGTTTTGCTTTTGTAATCAAAGTTTTGAAGACTATGGATTAAGAAAAGCAGATGGGAGAGCAAAGGAGTTTTTTTTAGAAATATTCCTGAGGGCTCTGCATTCTCTTTGATTACAAAGAAATTCACATTATTGTAAGACTACTCTTTTTTTATGTATTTAACACAGGGTCTACAGAGTCTCACTATACCGATTAGACTTGTAGTGATCCTCCTGTTTTCAGCCTCCCAAGTTCTGGGATTACAGGTGCACACTACCATGGCCAGTCTCAATCACTGTTTCAGCCCCCCTGGGGGCAGGGTCAGCATGGCAGGCTGGGGATTGAATCCCCATCCCCTGCCTCTGCCTGTCCAAGTGCTTTAGTCCGCTGAGCTATCTGGCCAGTCCTTCTAAGACTACTCTTTGTGTAGTACTCTGGTGGGTTGAGTTATAGCTCTTCAATGTTATACAAAGTTTACGTGGGAAGGGAGTGAATTGACTCAGAGGGGAAGCTAGGAGTTTCTCCCATAAGCTAAGTCTTCAGTTTTTTTTTTTTTTTTTTTTTGACACCATAACAGCTTTTAAAGTGAACTCATGTCCCATTTCTTGGCAGTATTCTAGATAGAATGCTAGATAAGGACTCCAAGAAAAGTTATTGTACTGGAAGTTTCCATTTCCATGCTAGATAAATGCAAGTACGGCTTGGTAGGAGGAGCTAGGGTAGGAACTGTGCTACTGTCTACAGCATGGTGCCTGCTACTCCTTTGGCTGGAATTAACATAGTCACTGGATATGGGGAGATTTGCAGTCTCAGGAAGTAGGAGCCGAGTTTTACTCCTGTGATATGATACTCTTCTTATATTACCGAATCACCATTTTGCTCCTGGGTAGTTTTCTTATTTCTGGAAAGGATAGAAGAAGCAATGATTGGCATCAGAAGAACACTTGGTGCAGGCGTCATCATCGCTCTGTGCAGTACTCTGATAACTGTCTGCCTTGGCACAGACCTGCAGTTGCTTCTTGATTGCTCCACTCCTTCCCTGAGTGTAACCAGCCTGATAGCAGGACAGATGTTTGTTCAGGGTTCTCTCTGTGTCAGATGCACTTCAGTGCATTTGACATGTGCGAGAAAGTGTTCCCTCTCCTGCTTCTTTGCTTTTATGTTTTTCTTTCATACTTGTTTGGATGACTTAAGACTACTACCATGTCAAGGCATAGTGGTTCAGGAAAGCTGCCCAGGAAAGTACATGTTTCTGTCAACTTCTGGAGTGCTCAGTGAGGGGAAGCAAAGACCTGGGCTGGCTGACGCATGCGGAGGAAGTGGAGTGTGTCTTGATGTCACTCAGTCTGCACGACTGGACCTTCTGATCTGTCTGCTGCCCTTATAACTTAATGTTCTGGGCAGCCCAGCTCCCAATTTGTCAGCAAGGACAATAAATTGCTAATGACTGCTGGCCTCTTTCTATTCTTAAGTTATCTGCTAATACAAAGAGACAGATTCATTCAATTTGGAAAATGTTAATAAGATGCCACAAATATGTTTTGAGAGAATAAAGGCAAAGCTTTTTCAAATGACCGTATCATTCTAAAATTGAATTCAGACTGCCCCTGTTTGTGCAGGTGAATTAAAAGACTATCAAGACCTTAAATGTTTCTATTAACCTAATTAAACAGTGTCTGAAAGGGGAAGTGGTAAAAATGAAAGGCATTCATGTTCCATCAAATGAACTTCCATGACAAAAGCTAACAAACAGTTGCTTTCCCAACCCTAGCACTGATTCTACTAATCTGATTCTGCTGTTTGGATGATACTGATTTCCTAAAGTTTCATTGTCCCTTGTAATATGTTTGGTTCTTTTTCTTACTTTGCAGGAATAAATTTTACTATTTAGAATCCTTCATTCTTGCTGACAGCAGACACCCCTCTCCCCTCCACTTTGAAAGCCATACCACTGCTTGCTGGAATCTTCATATGAGAAGGAAGGGAAAGTGGCTAGGAGAGCCAAAATCGGTTTTGAATGCTGTAAGCACTTAACCTTGTTGTATAAAAATACTTGACATAATTTCTTAAACTGAAATCTGCTGAATGATAAATATTTAGTAGTTTGCTTCATGCCCAAGTAGTAGTATGGGTACTGCTGGATAAACCCCTTTAGTTGTCATCCAGTCATTACTACTTTATGTGTTTTGATATAAGGGCTATAAGGTAAAAAATATCATCTAGAATTTGGTATAAGAAAAATGCTGTCCTCTATTGATGAACTTAAATTATTTCTGTAATAATTTATTTATGCATTTATGTAATGCCTCCCCCCCAATATGAGGGATCGAACTTGGTACCCTGTGCTTGCCAGGCAGGTGCTTATGCTGCTGAGCTATATTCCCAGCCATGTAATCCTTTTTTATATCAAGGAGCAAATTATAAGTCATATTATTCCCTTCTTTTGACATTTCCTATCAGGAATATGTGTAATTTTAAGAGTGGTTGGGAGCTGGGGAGATGGCTCCGAGGCACAAGTGCCTACTGGGCAAGTGCAAGGTCGTGAGTTTGAACCCCGGTCCCACCAAAAAAAAAAAAAAAAGAGTGGTTTACCAGTAGCTCAGATATTTACTATATTAATTTATTTTCTTTTCTATCCAGTTTCATTCACATGCACATCTGTTCACATGTATATCTGTATACATTCCTACATATGGTTCTTTTCTCCTCTTTCTCTCTCTCTCTCTGAATTGAACCCCAGACCCTTGCACACACTAACCATGTGCTTTGCTGCCAAGCTACATCCTCAATGAACTCTTGGCCAGCAGTTTTGGAAGCAGACCAGACACAATTAAATACGTATGTGGATTATAGTCAGATCCCTGTCTTCTGGAAGGGCTTTTCTCCTGGAACTATATCTCTTTCTAATACGTTTTACTTCAGTAGCAATTTATTATACTTGCTACATTTTCCTTCTCTGAGTTATTTTATCTACTGCACAATTCCTCCTAAATGGTGAGAGAAATATTTGTGGCTATACAGTATTCTCAGATAGATTATTTGATACAGACATTCGTCATAAGGACTTCAAGACCACACTCATTCCATTTTACATGGCACTATATGTTATAACAAACAATATTAAGGACATTTTAGTAGGTTTTCCAGGCATCAGGGAGGACTTTATAGGTTGAGCCAAGCAACTGGTCCATATTAAAGTTTACTTGTCCTAAAATTCATGTAAATAATATCTGGATTAAATAGTGCAATGCCCTTCTATTATGAATGTTATAAAGAGGTACTTTTCTGTACATTGATTTTGAAAAAAATTCATCTGTTTTGTACTATCAGATAGTAAGGCCCAGGTCACTCAGGAGTCCGAGGAGTCAAATGGAAAGCCCTCCTTGTCACATACAGGAAGTGAGGTGAGAACCAGAGCTGAGTGCACAGTGGCATTTGTTTGGCCCACTGGTGACTCATGGGCCAAACTGAGATTTGTAATTTTGGTGATGATAATTGGCAGGATAAGCTGACAAACTAACCAGTCACCTGCGTCAGTGGATTGGGCAAGTACAGCAGAGAATTCTAATTATTTTTTAGCTAAGAGATAAGATTTCTTACCAGATGGCTGCCCTATCCTTTGTTTTTGATGAAGTACATCCTAGTGTATGCATGATGAGCCAAGGAGAAGTTTCAGCGCCTTATTTTCTAGTTAGAGGTGCAGTTGCATGGTCTTTGTAGGCCCAGCCTTTGGGTTTTTTCATTTTCTTCCTATAAAAGTGCCTGTCCTCAAAGTCCTATAATAGTCTTATCCAGGTGTTTGTTCTGAGGTTTCAAAGGTCTCTCTCTCTCTCTCTCTGCCTATCTTTCTCAGGTGTATTTTCTCAAAGATTTTATAGTAGATGGCGACTTTGTAGACAGGGGAATCTTACATGCCATATCTTGCAACACAAGTTGCCATATCTTATAATAGAAGTTTTCAATAACTACTTTATTCATCTGTCTTTCCTTGGTGCTCCTCTTCCATGGGGAAGATTCCCCCATTTCTATCATGCTCTCTGTCCTCGCACTTCTCTCCCTGCCTTCTCCACACCTTCCTGTGCTTCTTCCATACTGCCTCTTTGTCCTCTTCCCTCTAGTTCTTCCTATCTTGCTCTCTTCTTATGTAAAATAATTTTGCCCCCCAAAATCATTCCTACATGAGCTTAGCCTAAAGAAATACATAGCTCTCTACAACATCCACATCCCTCAGAGGTAAGGAGGGATGTATGTGACTAACCAGTAATTTTTCATTGAATGTTCTTCCTTTATAATTTTTTGGCAATAATTTAAAGGTCTTTAACTTCCCAACCCATCTGTAAGACAAACATATTAAATCTTTCTATATTTAAAGGGCTTACATAGTATTAACAAAATGTCTAAGGAAAATACAAAATATATATTCATCACTTTCTTTCTCTTATCTTCCCTCTACCTCTACTTCTCCCCACCCCTGTATGTGTCAGTTTCATGTATTCTCTCTCCCTCCCTCTCCCTCCCTTCCCTTTCCCTCTATTTTGTCTTCTTCCTTTTCAGTGATTGAAATTGCAAGCTTTCCTTTCTTGACAGTTTAGATTAAGGACTGTGCACCTGCTCAGGTAGAATAAGTGGAGGAAATGCTGAAGCAAGTATTTATACTAATGAATAGTCTCTTTTCTTGCCTTTGAAAATAAATATGCATCTTTGAAAATCTGTCCCTCAAATAAGCATTCTATAACATTCATATTCAAGCTTTCTGGTATCAAAAGAGATCCTTGAGTCTTGACTCCAGGAGGTGCACTGGGGCACAGGTGCCTCTGCGGAGATGAGTACATGCATGCTTAGCTCACAGAAATGCTCTCTTTATTTTTCTGTAAGAAGGTAACAAGACAGAAAGCAGATAGAAGAGCAAAAACATGAAGGTTTTAATGAGTAACTTAGACACTGCTGTAACTTTATAAACTCCAGAACTTCTAGGGTGAGTTAAACATATTTTAAAACAGAGCACCAGTTCTCTATTGCAATCCTAAAAGTTTTGTGTTCTCATTTCCAAAGTCATCTCCAGCTCCACTTCAGCTTTCATCTATTTTTTCCCTTTCTGATGGAAAAATAGCAGTCTTGCGAGATGTCCAGCAAATTAGTAGGCAAATTTAATTGTGTAAACACACTATTTCCTTAAAGGATGAGCTACTCCTTCTGTTCTCCATTACTCCTTTATTCCCCCTCCCCTTCCACTCTTCTCTTTGTGGATGGTCCAAAAAAGTGTCAGCATTGCAGCTGGCTAATGTCACGTAAGTCCATTGAATCGTCTCTCCATTTCTTTCTCTTTTCTTGCAATGATCGCTGTCATTGGTAGAGATTGTTTGGTTGGTGCTACAGAGCTCGCACAGTTTGGGCTTTGCTGCTTGTCTTCTCGGGTTGAAGCTTAGCACTTTTTTTGTTCCCTCACATTTCCTCTATATTGATAGTTATGTCCTAAGATATGATCAGATTCCACACTGAATTCTGGGGAACAAGACCATATATCATGGTTGGTACATCCTTTCAAAGGCAGACAGATTTTTCATTGTTGTTTCAGCTTAGAAGTTGATGATTGTCTAGATTGAGTAGTTCTTTAGTAGTTGCAAATGGTTTTGATTCACTTTCTCTTCCTTCATTTGCTGGAGGAATTCTATAAAGAGATATTTGTCCTTAGCAAATTTTTAGTAAGATAATATCATCTTTTATAGAGAAGGTAAGGTAAATATATGTTTGGTTCTGTTTGTTTCCAGATTTTCAGAGTAATGAATTGACTCTCCAGTGCTCTGTGAAGGGGATTATGTTGTGTTAGCTTCTGCCAAAATGACACCTGGGCACAGGGGCATGAATGCATGGAAAACATCAGCAAGTATCATGGAAGAGTAGGACTGGAGATAGAGAAAACCCAAGCAGGATGCATTATTAAGCCAATTGGCACATAGGTGACAACTGTTCACACTGCTGGGAAACTCGAGGCTGGTGTAGAATGCTAGCTTTTGGAGGAGCTAAGCTGATGTGTGTGTAAACCCTATCTGTTCTGTCCCTGTATCTTGAGGCCAGAGAAAGTCTCTAGCAATGAAATGTATGTGTTGGTAATCTCACAACTCTGGGACGCTAAGACAGGAGTAACCCAAGCTTGAATTCTTTGTGAGCAACTCAGTGACTTAGCGAGAATCTGTATCCAAATGAAAAAAATAAAAATATGGCTGGGATGCAGCTTAATTCCAAGGACCTGGGTTCAATCCCCAGGACTACAAAGAAAGAAAGAAAGAGAAAGAAAACAAGCAAAAGAGAAAGACATCTGCTGGCTGATGGCAGTTGGGCTATTGTGGCCTCCACAGGAAGGGTGAGAGAGATGGATGAGGTCCTGACAAAGATGGCTTCAGTCCATCTTTTCCCTCACTCAGTACTTTGCCTTAAGTTCACTGCCATTGATTCTTCAAAGTGGTAATTGGTAAGAGTTGAAAAATTTTGCAACATTAGCATTAGTAGAACAATCTACATCTCTTGCTGTAGCTGGCCCAGAGACTACAATTATGTTTCCCAACTGCCTTCTCCATCACGCATCTTAAATTCCTTACCACCGAGGCTGTCTGGGTGGGCTACCTGATAAATGAGGTAACTTAAGCCTTTATCTGAGGACTTAATGATCTCTGGTCATTTTGCTCTTGTTAGCCTGTGATTGCCTTTAGGCTGTGACCTGTGAGTAATCAGTAGCAAGTTTCAGGGGGCTTCCCCTCAGCCAGAGCAGGTATCATATTCCTGTGATATAGGAGCAATCCTAACTCTTCCTAATAGTCAGGGTCCACTGCCCAAGAGGGTCTGGCACTTTTGCTTGTTGAACTACTGGCATAGACATAGTATAAATGGCCAGTGACTGCTGTATGCTTACTGTTATAATGATAACAGTACTTTGTCAAAAAAAAGTACTTTACTTGTTTTTTAAAAATATAATAGAGAGATTGTGTTGTCTTAAAGCCCTGACCTCAGTCACCAAAGTTGAGGTCAACCCTCATTGTCCTGTGAAATGGGTCATAGTGGGACTATACTTAAGTCAGATCCAAGTCAATGTGTCACATCTTCGGCCAAAAATTCGTCCCTATTGCTTTAGCTCAAACCCACTTATGTATGGATGGATACATGGTTTAACACAAAGACAATTCAATGAACTTCTTTGTCAGACAAACTTAGCCCAAACAATACAGCAGAAAGCAAGCCTCTCAAATTTTTTTTTAATTTTTATTTTATTTTATTTTTTTTTCAATTCTTTCATTGTTTAAATTTAACAATGGTTATATTACATATTTTCATCATCGGATCAGTTTAGATTAATACATATAGGTATATAAGATTGATCGAACAATTAAACATTAACCTTTCTAAATCCACATTACTTTTTTTTTTTCTTTTCCCCCTTTTTTTCTTTGAAAGTAGACATATTGCATATTGTCCTCACAATCATTCTATAGAGTGCAGTGTGTGGGCATGACCCACCTCCCTATTAATGTTGCATAGAAAAAAGAAAGAAAGAAAGAAA
>PVJA010004996.1:66096-82062 GCA_004027025.1 Myocastor coypus | reverse complement strand
GACGGGGAGTGCAGGTGGGGGGGTGGGGGGGCTGGCACAACATGTGATGCTGGGGATGGAACCGTGGTCCCTACAGTTGCTTAAGCTTGCCTAAACAGGTGCTTTAGACCTCTGAACCATTTCGCCAGCTCCACTCTTCTCTTTGGTTATCCAAATGGGTATGAAATGGTTTTTTGATAGCCTATGAGAACAGGGACTCCATTTGTCTTTCTGCTCTGTATCTTAGAGTCTAGTACAGTGTCTGACACTTAATTAGGTTATAAATATTTTCTTTTTAACTTTATTTATTTATTTTTTAAATTTATTTATTTATTTTTTCTTGTTTCAGAACATTTGTTTATTCACTCATTTTTTATGGCCGGCTCAGCCTGCCCTGACAGCAGGGCTGGCGCAGCATGTGGTGCCGGGGATCGAACCGCGGTCCCTGAAGCTGCCCAAGCTTTCCCAAGCAGGAGCTTTAGACCACTGAGCCATTCCGCCGGGCCTTTTAACTTTATTTATATAATGGCTGGCTCAGCCTGCCCTGGGGGTGGGGCTGGCACAGCATGTGGTGCCAGGGATCGAACCGTGGTCTCTGCATTTGCTTAAGCTTCCCTAAGCAGGCACTTTAGACTGCTGACCTATCTTCACTGGCCCATATTTTAAAATTTATTTATTTATTTATTTGATACAGGGTCTCATTATGCAGCTTGGACTCGTAGTGGTCCTCCTGCATCAGCCTCCTCAATGCTAGGATTATAGGCATACACCACTATGCCCAGTTTCAGTGGCTGGCTTGGTGTTTGGGGCCTGCATGTGGTACTGGGGTGAACCCGGCTCCTTATGCCTACCAGGCAGGTGCTTAGGACACTGAGCAATCTCTCAGGCCCTATAAATATTTTCCTAAAAAAGTATCGAATGAATAAGTAGAGCAAAGCTATTTGGATGGCATAAGTCATTGTGTGTTTATTTCCCCCAAGGAGATCGAACCACAGTCTTCTGGGAAGAAAATTAGGTTCAACATAAAACTTTCTGGGTGGTGCTGGCTCCTCGGAGGCAGGGCTGCAGTTCATCACGATGGCTTTCGCGGTGCGAGTCGTTTATGGTGGTGCTTGAGGCTACAAGCCCAAGTATCTCCAGCTCAAGGAGAAGCTGGAAGATGAGTTCCCCGGATGCCTAGATGTCTGTGGTGAGGGGACTCCCCAGTCAACGGGCTTCTCTGAAGTGACTGTAGCCGGGAAGCTAGTTCACTCCAAGAAGGGAGGCGATGGCTTCATGGACACGGATAGCAAGTTCCAGAAGCTGGTGGCTGCCATCAAAGCTGCCTTGGCTCAGGGCTAGCAGGCCCTGAAGGCAGAGCTCAGGACCTTGGCCCCGCCTCATGCAGCTGACACTTCATGACGGGAAGAACTGAAATGTCTCCGGATGCCTGGTCTTTCCCTGATGTTCTTGCGGCCGCTGGGTGGGGTGGGGGTCGATGCCCCATCTCTGCCTCTGTGGGATGTGTGTTGGCCCTGGCACACTGCCCTCTCCCATCCTCAGCCCTTCCTCCACTGCCCTGGGCCCCCTCTGACTTGGCTCACTGCTCTCTGGGGAGCTGAGGGTCAGGGTGGGGACAGCATTTCCAGTAATAGGCAGTGGCTCCCAGTGAAGAAACGGTTCACATAATAAACGCTGGATGAGTTTCGAGTTAAAATAAATAAATAAATAAATAAATAAATAAATAAATAAAACTTTCTAATTTTTCTTCTGATCATTCATTTGGATTTTAGATGTGCACAAACTCCTCATTCAGGCACTCACAGATTTCTTAGATAGATATTGGTTCATAATGTTTCTTCCTGCTTTGGTTTTGTATTCCTTTTCTTTTCTTTCCTTTTTTTTTTTTTTTTTTGAGACAGGGTCTTGTTATGTAGCTCAGGCTGGCCTTGAACACATGATGATCTTTCTGCCTCCGCCTCCTTAGTGAATTGCAGCATTGAGTGGTATGCCACCACTCCTTGCTGCTACTATTTTTTTTGGCAGGACCGGGGTTCAAACTCATGACCTTGCACTTGCCAGGCAGGCACTTGTGCCTCTGAGCTGTCTCCCTGGTCCCGCCAGTTTGATTTCTTTTACTAAAAAACAAAACAAAACAAAACAAAACCTCTTAATTTCCCTGTGGAAGGTTTTTGCTCATCCTTGATCATTCCAACCTTACAAATAACTCTTCCTGCTGTTTTCCAGGTTGGTCACCATCTGGGACAGGCCAGCCCCTCTCTTTTTGGTTTCCTTGTAATATTTCTCCTTGGTTTGGGACTATTTGAGCGCACTCAACAGGAAGAAAGTCAGTCCCGCGACTGGATGGCCTTAATACCTGGCACTTAGCCCTTGAAAGATAGTTGTTCAGCGAATGAATGAATGAAGGTATGTGAGGACAAGGACTGCAGTGGAAAGGTAATTCTCAGTTGCAAAATGAACAGTTGCTCAACAAATATTTAGTGCTCATGGTGTCCTTGCGTTGCGGTGTATATCATAATACACAGTAAATAAAACAAGCGGTCTGTCTTGGATATGTCACTTCTTTCTTTTTTAAATTTTATTTATTTATTTTCTTGTTTCAGAACCTTCATTTATTTACTCATTTTTGTGGCCGGCTCAGCCTGCCCCGAGGGCAGGGCTGGCGCAGCATGTGGTGCCGGGGATGGAACCGCGGTCCCTGAAGCCTCCCAAGCAGGCGCTTTAGACCACTGAGCCATCCCGCCCGGCCCGATATGTCATTTCTTTTTTTTTTTTTTTGTGGGACCAGGGTTCAAACTCACGACCTTGCACTTGCCCAGCAGGCACTTGTGCCTCGGAGCTATCTCCCCAGCCCCACCGATATGTCATTTCTAAAGTCAGTTTTAACTACAATATTCGATTCCCATGCTTTTATCTTCTCACCTTTTATCCTTTACCTATTGATTTTGAAGACATTTTAGCTCAGGAGCCAACCCATTTGCTTAAAACCCCAACTAGGAAGTTCTGATCTAATGTCAGCATAGCAGGAGTACTGCTCTGCTTGCAAAGGGCTCACTGCTTCCCCGCTAAAGGCTGTTTCCTGATTGGGGGCGGGGTGGCGTTTGGATGATGAGTCAAAACAATGGACCGCGCGTCCAGCAGAGGGTGCTGTAGGGGCAAATTTGTGCCGGGAGGGGACTAGACCCAAGACCCTCAGAGCCAGGTAGTGATTTTCTTTCTTCCTGGTGTTTGCTTCCCACGCCTCTAACCATCGCCGTCCCTCTCCCCTACCCGGTGCCTCTTGAATAATAAGCCACTTCGGCGCTGGCTTTGGGAAGACATCTCTTACGTTGTTAACGCCTCGTAGCTTGGGCTACCAGGATCAAAGGCCAGACCAAGGCAGGCGGGGACCGGCCGGGCGTCACCGTCCCGGAGGCACCCAGGGGTGCCGAAGGGGTTAACCCGGTGGGGGGGAGGGGAGGGGAGCAAGGGGGTGGGGGCGCGAGCCGCGCCTGCGCTCTGCCGCCCTCCATTGTCTCCACGGCGGCGAGGAGAGCCGGCGAGCGCCGGGGACCGAGCGGGGCGGCGCGGCTGGCGGTGCCGGCGGTGGCTGGAGCGAGATCGCGACGCGACGCGGCGCGACGCGACCGCCGCTTCCGGAGCTCCGCCTGCCCGCCCAGCATAGCAGCCCGCCCGAGGCCTGGAGGGGTCCGCGTCGCCGTCCGTGGTCGCGGCGTCCTGAGGCGGGGAACACGCCCGGCACCCCCAGCCCTCCGTCGGCTCCCGCGGGGCGGTCGGCCTCCCCCGGCGTCTCCCCGCGCCCGCCCGCCCGCCGCCCGCCGCCTCCCTCCCTCAGTCCCTGCGGCTCCTCCGGCTTTCGGGGCCCGGGGGTGGCCTGTGGCGCGCGGCGCCCGCGCTGGACTGCGCCTTTTGGACCTTGAGGGGAAACATGCGTTTGGCTTGGATCCTTTTGAATTCTTAGTTTGGGATCCCCGCCCGCCTGGCTCTTCACCCCGTAATTTTTCTTTTTTTTTCCTCCCTGATTTCCTTTTCTTCCTCTCGGTCTCCTTTTTTGACTTCCTCCCCCTTTATGCTAGCCCAGCTCTACCCCGGCTGCTGAGAAGTGGGGGAGGGTCTCGGTCTCCAGGTTCCCGCCCCATCGGGGCCCGGGCGAGCATGGGTGGCAAGCAGAGCACGGCAACCCGCTCCCGGGGCCCCTTCCCGGGGGTCTCCACCGATGACAGCGCCGTGCCCCCGCCCGGAGGGGCGCCCCACTTTGGGCACTACCGGACGGGCAGCGGGGCCATGGGGCTGCGTAGCCGCTCGGTCAGCTCGGTGGCGGGTATGGGCATGGACCCCAGCACGGCCGGCGGAGTGCCCTTTGGCCTCTACACCCCCGCCTCCCGGGGGACTGGCGACTCCGAGAGGGCGCCTGGCGGCGGAGGGTCTGCGTCCGATTCCACCTATGCCCACGGTAATGGTTACCAGGAGACGGGCGGTGGTCACCATAGAGACGGGATGCTGTACCTGGGCTCTCGAGCCTCGCTGGCGGATGCTCTACCTCTGCACATCGCACCCAGGTGGTTCAGCTCGCACAGTGGTGAGTCTACCTACCGGTGCGGAGGCCTCGGAGGGTGGAGTGTAAGGGAAGGAGTGTAAGGGAAGGCGCGCCGGGGCGCCCCAAACCACCTGTGTGCCAGGATTTGGGTGTGGACCGCACTCCTGTCTGCCAGCCCTTTGGTTCCCGATGCTAGAGGATGAATGGGATACCTCGTGTCTACAAAAGACGCTTTCCACTAGGCTGCAGAGCCCAGCGTCTTGGGACTCCAGGTGTATGCTCACTTGTGGATGGCAGATTCACTAGAGCCTGCCTACTAAAGTCTCATTTTTGGGCATCAGTGTCCTCAGAGAGGAGATACTGTCTGGCTTACATCGAATCTGTCACTGTGGCGTTGTGCCTTCCTCACCTTCAACAGGGGAGGGGGTCCAATTTGACCAGAAAGTGTCTCCAAATAGGAGTGTGAAAAGAAAGAAAATTGAGGATGACTCGTGCTTGGATGAGGGCTCTCTTGCTAGGAGAAGGGGGATGCCCAGTTTTGTCACCTTGTTAAAGATCTGTTTGAATTGTTTAAAATGGAGCATGCAGCTGGCATAGACAGGTATAGCTTGCTGTATAGAAGGCCTCCTGCTCTGGCTTTGCAGAACTGGGGCTTTGGTCATGCAGTAGGCTTGGCTCAACGGTTCTCACATCCCACCATCTTTTTTTCTTCAGCTTCGTGCTAAGTGCTCTGCTCTTCCTGTGAATCTGCGTCTTTTCCTAACTGAGAGCCTGGCAAGGTGGGGTACTTGCCTGACTGACTGTTGGCACATGACCCGGGAGAGGAGAATTCAAACAATCTGGATGAATTCATTTTGTAAACTTGGTGACAGGCCAGCTAAGGACTGGAGGGGGATTTTCCGAGCACTAATAGTGGGCAGGGCAGGAAAGGCCTGGCAAGGCCCTTGTGGAGGAAAACTGGCCTGTCTGGCTATCCTGAGAAGCCGGGTCAGGCTTCTAGAAAATTGGTCAAAAGAGGTGTGGGGCTTGCTCTTTGTTAATTGGCAAGCTGAATAAAGAAAATATGTATTCAGACTCCTTTGGGTAAGTTGGGAAATGTGGCTTATCGTATAGGAGAAGGGTTTTTCCTGTCCTTCAGATATATTCTGGGAGAATCGTTGCTCTTTGAAAAGAGTAGGCTTTTTATATTTCTCTTTCTTCCAGCAAAGTTTCCTTTTCTTTTTTGTTCTATAAACTTTAATTTATGAAATAATTTTGTATGTGGGGGCATGATGACTAGTTTAGTGCAGAACTGGGAGTAGCTTTTGAATTATTATTAAAATGGTATTGAAGCCCAGAAAAGACCTCTGGATATCTTTAGAGTTTCTCTGATCTGCCTGGCACTGTCCTAGATGCCTATTTACCTTTGGCACTTTCAGACATCTGATCAACTTTAGGCACCTTGAGATTAATCTTTCTAAGGCAGTTCAGGCCAAAGAGAGTTATCAACTGTTTCTGTGAAATGATTGTAGTTTTTGAAAGAACTGCCATTAGTATCTGATTTTAAACTGAAAAACATAGGAAATAGCTTCTCTAAAATCACAGAATTTTGTGTAGCAAAACAATTGTAATAAGGATTTCTATGGAAGAGGAAGAAAGAGGATTCTCTTTTTGTTAAAATTTCTTAAGTCATCCTCCATCTAGAAAGACTTTTTCTTTGGCTGGCTCAGGCTGCCTTAGGGTGGGTCTGGGAATCAAACCACCACCCTCTGTGCCCAGTTGGGATTGCTAGTGAAAGTGCTTAAACCGCTGAGCTAACATGAAAGTCCCCCCAAGTCTGCTTCCTACTAGAAACTTTTTTATCCTTATTCCCCTACTAGTTCCATGTAGAGTTATAAGCCTCCAAATGAGCTCCAAAATTACATGCTCCTAGTGTGTGAAGATTTAATTTTTTCATGGAGTTGCAGTGAGGGTAGGGAGTGCCAGTGAGCCATGAACATACACAAAGAGTTGGAGCCTGTCAGTCTTTTATGAAGGGGTATCTCTAAAGTGTGTGTGCAGGGGCTTGGCAGGATGGCTCAGTGGTCTAAAGCGCCTGCTTAAGAAAGCTTGGGTGGCTGCAGGGACCACGGTTCGATCCCCGGCACCACATGCTGCGCCAGCCCTGCTCTCAGGGCAGGCTGAGCTGGCCATAAAAATAAATAAATAAACAAACAAAAGTTCTGAAGCAAGAAAAAAACATTAAATAAAATTAAAAAAATAAAGTGTGTGTGCAGGGCTACTGTTTTTTCTCTCTCTCTGTGTGTGTGTGTGTGTGTGTGTGTGTGTGTGTGTCTTTTTCAGGCAGGATCTTGCTATGCAGTTCAGGCTGGCCTTGAGCTCACTTTTATAGCCCACGCTGGTCTCGAACTTGCACCAATCCTCCTGCCTCAGCCTTCCAAGTGCTGGGATTACAGGCGTGCGCCACCACACCCGGCAGGGCTACTGTTAATATTCTGGTAATAATATTCTATACTGTATAGGAGCATCCTGTTTTTTTTCAAGGCTTTGAGCATACATTTGGCCCAACCTATCACATACCAGTAGTATCCTGCAGTTCACCCCTAAATCTCTCTTAATAGTTCCCGGGTTCCCTTTGTGGTGAGATTACCACTGTGACTGAGATCCCCTACCTTAGAGATTTGTCCTTTTTTTTCCCTTAAAGTAATTAGCTTTTCCTCTGCAGTTCACTGGAGATGAGCCCTTATCTGCAGCTGTGGTTCTGTCTCACTCTACCACCAGATCATGGGATTTTCTGGGACATCCCCTTCTTTTGTTCATTGCTGCAAGAAAAGAAGTTAGTTTCTACTTTAGAGCCTTTCATTCAGGCCTGAGCAGCTTTTGTAACCTTGGTAAGACTTGAGGATAGGGAGTTTAGTGCACAATTGACAAGATGCCTGGAAGCTGAGACTATTGTTTAAGTTTTTAAGGTGCTTTGGAGACTCTTCTGGGCATAGAAAGCAGTCATTGAAATATACCATACAGTGAGCTCAAGCTGCTTCTGGAAGTAGCATAACAGAGGGTCTCATGTTCTGAATAGCTGTGACCTTGGGCGAGGTACGCATAAGCTCTCTCTAGCCTCATCTTTGCTTTTTAAAAAATAGATGTGGTAATCCTTGACAGTTTCATTGCACAAGGGTCCCTAAAGGTCGTTGCCCAAATCTGTGAGACAAAACCCTGAAGTCACATTTGTTTTCTGGGTTTCTGTGCCCTCTGACCCTGCATATCCTGTTTCTCATGTTGGGAATGCTTTTCCTTCCATTCTTCACATGGCTTCTTTGGATCCTTTAGGGCTCAAAAGAAAATTTCTCCCAGAGACCAGTTTTTAAACTGTATGTATGTATTTATTTATTTTTGCAGTGCCAGAGATTGAACTTGGGATCTTGCCCTTGCCAGGCAGGTGCTTATGCCACTGAGCTATCTCCTCAGCCCTTAAGCTTTTATTTATTTATGTTCAGCTCAGCCTGCCGTGGGGTTGGGGACTGGCGCAGCATGTGGTGCCAGAGATTGAACCATAGTCCCCGTGGTTGCCTAAGTTTGCTGAAGCAGGCGCTTTAGACCTTTAAGCTGTCTTGCCCGCCCCAGAGACAGTTTTTGAACACTGGCCCATCCTTAAAAACTTGGCCTTGGGGCCAAGGAGATAGCTCCATGGCACAAGTGCCTGCCTGGCAAGTGCAAGGTTGTGAGTTTGAACCCCAGTGCTGCAAACAAACAAACAAACAAAAACTTGGCCTGTTTCCGTGGTGTGACAGTGCAACCTGTAATCCCAGCTCGTTGGGAGACTGAGGCAGGAGGATTGGTAACTCAAGGCCAACCTGGATAAGTTAATGTCTCCAAGTAAAAAGGGCTGAGGATGTAGTTGAGTGACAGCGCCCTGAGTTTAATCCCCAATACCATATCGCTAACAACAATAAAATGGTCCAGGTAGCTGTCAGTACCAGGAAAGAATCACAGGAAAGCCCCTTTGTTGTTGTTATTGTTGTGTTGGTGGTATGTTACATCCACATCTGTTTCTGTTTCATTTTGAGATAGAGTCTCGCTCAGTGGCCCAGGCTGGCCTTGAATTTACATGCCTTCTATACCAGCCTTCTGTGTGCCTGGGATTATGGACATGGACCACCACACCCAGTGTCCTTTAGTTCTTAGCATATTTTATAAGTGTTTTACTTTTTTCTGCTTACTTAGTTATTTTGTATTTTAGGAAAGGTTTTACTGGGTGTTCAGGGTCTCACTACTATTTTCTGCTTAATTTTGACCAAATCCTAAGCTGTAGGTGAGCAGAATTGTCTTTTGATCACTGCTGTATTATCTTTTGATCTTGTACCGTGCCTTGCCCAGCCCAGCTATTTCCCAGTGTGAGCTTGAGTGTTTTATGTTCATCATCTCTCATCATCTTTAATCATCACTGTAACTATGAGGTAAGGCTATTCCTCCCTTTTCTGTGAGGAAGTAGGTCTGGGGGAGGTTAAGATCATAAGATCAGGCAGCTAGTGAGTTTTAGGTAGTAGAAGTGGGACTGGAGATGCGGGTATGTTTTATTTATTTATTTATTTATTTATTTATTTATTTATTTATTGTCTTTTTGAGACCGGGTTTTGCTATGTAGTTCAGGCTGGCCTTGAGCTCACTATTGTGGTACAGGCTGGTCTCGAACTTTCACTGATCTTCCTGCCTCAGCCTCCCAAGTGCTGGGATTATAGGCATGCACCACCATGTCCAGGTGTGTTATTTTTTTAATCCCAGTGTTTAGGAGGCTGAGGCAGGAGGACTGCTATGAGTTTCTGGCTAGCCTGGGCTATAACAACATTTTTTTTTTTTTTTTTTTTAGTACCAGGGATTGAACTCAGGACCTTGTACTTTCTAGGCAGGCACTTGTGCCACCGAGCTATCTCCCCAGCCCTAGGCTGGGTTTTTCTCTTCTCTTCTCTTCTCTTCTCTTCTCTTCTCTTCTCTTCTCTTCTCTTCTCTTCCTCTGTCTCTCTCTCTCTCTCTTTCTTTCTTTCTTTCTTTTTTAGACAGGGTCTTGCTTTGCAGTTCAGGGTGGCCTTGAGCTTACTTTTTGTAGCCCAGGCTGGTCTCAAACTCGCATCAATCATCCTGCTTCATCCTCCCAAGTGCTAGGACTATAGGCCCTGCTATATAGTGAGTTTAAGGCCAGCTTTAATAACATAGTGAGATCCTGTCTCAAAAAAACAAAACAAAGCAAGATGAAACAGATGTAGGACTGGAATACAGGTTTGGCCATGTCAGAACCTGTGCCTTGAACCATTACTCTCTGTCTAGCCTGTCACCTGGAAACAGAAAGCGGCGAAGTGGTGGTGTCCTGGGAATGTGCTGGCTGGCCAGGAGTGTAACGGTCAGGCCCATCTTCTGGTTGGGCTGCTGATTAGCTGTGACTTTGGGCAGGTAGGTCATTAGGCCTCAGAGTCACTCTTCATCTGCAAGATGGAGCTGATACCTGTGCTGCTTATCTTGCACAGTCACCCTGAAGGTCTTGTGAGACAGTGTCCACAGACGCCAACAGACATAAATGGGCAGTGAAGGCACCTTTCTTTCTTTCTTTCTTTCTTTCTTTCTTTCTTTCTTTCTTAAAAATTACGGCCAGCTCAGCCTGCCCTGGGGGTGAGGCTGGAGCTGCATGTGGTGCTGGAGATTGAACTGAGGTCCCTGCCGCTGCTTAGGCTGCCTAAGCGTTCCTAAGCAGGCGCTTTAGACCACAGCCATCCCATCCTGCCAGCCCCAGTGAAGACACTTTTGTCACCTCTTCATGGTTGATAGACAGAGATGTTTACAGCTGTGGGAAAGTAGCATCCAAATGGAAGGACACCGGTGCTGTCTGAGGTCACCTGCCTGGATGGGCCACGTATCACAATGGCTTCACAGAGGAGGACTGCCTTCCAAAGCAGTTGGGGTCCCTTCCTGTTACTGTGTAAGTGCCTCTTGTGCTGTAAGGTGGCCCCGCCTGCTTATTGGCTGTTCCTCTGGAGGGCTAAATGTTCTCTTGATATTGCCCTGCACATCTCAGAATGGGAGTGTCCAGATATGGGGTGAAATGAGAAGGACCCGCCATGTAGGAAGTGGATGCCTTCTGGGTCCTACTGGAAAATGGCTCTTCACTGATGGTTTCCCTCTGGCTTTGTCGTGTGTGTATACATGTTCACATTCAAAAACACCCTAGCTGTTCACTGTTGTCTCCAAGCCATCACTTGAATCTGAGAAGAGAGGACTTTTGGTAAGGCTGTGAATATGCTAGCAGGATATCTTCCAGGTTCTATTGGGCTGCCACAGTAGGGTTCTCAAGTGATTTAATTTTCTCTATTCTTAAATAATGAGAGAGAGTTGCCAGGTCTATTGAAATGGAGCAGAAAGCCTCTTTGTCTCTCACCATAGGTGTGCTAGAGGTGATGGGCCTTTGTATGGTTTCCAAAGAAGGAAAAACATTGTGTGGTTTCCAAAGATCATGGTGTGGGTCCTACCATGAAAAAGTTCTAAATGAAGACTTTTTCTTTTCTGTGTGTGTGTGGGGGGGCGGGGGGGGGATGTTAGTGTTGGTGTTGGTGTTGTGTTTTATTTTTTGAGACAAGATCTCACTGTGTAGTCCAGGCTGGCCTTGAATTTGTAATCCTCCTGCTGGAGTGTAAGTATTACAGGTATTTTCCACCATGCCCAGCTAAGACTTTTTAAAGCCAAGTTTTAGTTTTCCGTTGCCAAGACTGTTTATTTTCTGTAAAGAAAGTAACCTTGAAGTGTAGGTAATTTCTTTCTTTCTTTCTTTCTTTCTTTTTTCTTGTTGGTATCAGGGATTAAACTCAGGACCTTGCACTTGCAGACAAGTGCTTATTCTACTGAGCTATCTCCTCAGCCCTATAGGTAATTTCTTGAGGTTTGTAGTTAACTATTCTTCATGAAGGTTGAAAAGCATTGCAAATAATAGTGGTTCAGTTCTTCAGGTATTTGTTTTATGTGATGTGTACATTTTGATATTGAACAAAGACTCACCTAAATATGTCACAGCCTCTAGGACAGGCTACTTTATAGTTTCTTTTGGGAGAAAGAATGCCGTTTATACTTTGACAAATAGGAATTTGACCCAGGCTTACTTGGCTCAGAAATTTTAGTATAATCAGTTACAAAACTAAACTTCACTTGTCACAGTTTCACAATTGGAAAAATCTTCCTAAAGCACAGGTGGTGACCTAAGTGGGATATTGGTCTCATTCCTACTAACCTTTAAGAGAAGGGGTGTTTTTACAATAGTGGGTTATTGGATTTCCTGGACTATAATTTAAAAGTTAGCCTCAAGCTTACATCCTATCCGCAGTCTTTTAGAAGATGGATGCATATCAATTTTAATCTGTCTTTTCCAGGTTTTGCCATGGCCTAGTCTGAGTTGGGTGGTTCCTAGCACCTTGGGTGTAGACTTGACTCCAAGAGAGGGACTTTGAGAGATCTGGCTCCTTTCACTTCAGAATCTTAACTTCTCCTACAGACACAGGTTTATCTTTGGCTCCTGTCCTTGTGCCATGTAAATAAGGTGAGTGGAGGCTGAAGATTGACCTTCAAATGTAAAGCAAATAAAAACCCAAGTTTCTAACTTTAAAGAGTCAACTGAGCAGACAGGTTTCTGGACTGATAAGACTGTTTACCTTGTGCTCTGTTGGCTTTGCTGGTCATGGGATTACCACCTTTGTTGGGAGACAAAAGAAAGGGAGAATTCACAGTATCCTTATAAACTCTTTACTAAAATTAGGGGAGGCATGATAAGAATTTATAGTGTTCTTGGATCTGTAACAAGGAGGCAAATATAAATGACTTTTCCTGATTTCTATGAATGGTTCCAAAGCATCTTTAAATTTTACTGTGCTTCATGTTCTCTAGGGAGCTCTCCATAACTATGAGTGACTTCCGGAATTTAGTAGAGCTGAGGACAGACCCCAGTATCGGAATTTGTAATAGAGATTCTGAAAGTATGGCAAGAAGAGTGTCAGTATCTGAAACTCAACTTGTCTTGGGTTTAAGTTTTCTCTTCCAAAATGGAGAAAGAGCTCTAAGTGCTCTGTTGGTGAATTCATGAGTAGTATTTTCCATATTACTAAACTAATGACATATTTCCTAGGCAGAACCATACAGACCTGTGGCATCCAGGGTGTTGGTTCAGCCAGCAAGAGCATTCTTAATTACTTGATGGTTTTCTTTTATGTGTAACTAAATTCTTCAACTACATGGAGGTCGAATCCAATCTTCCTTGGTCCTGAGAGTTGAAGTTGCCCTGACCAGAAGGTCCTATGGTTGTGAAACCATCTTCTTCCCTTCTGTGCTTGTCTTCTTTTGATTTTTCTTCTAAGGCCAGCTACCTTGTGCTGCTGATGCTTTTGGAGGATTGAGTTTTCTCTGCTTTCATACAGGCCTTCCCGATAGATGAATCTAGGCAAAATGGATGGGACTCCTGTTTTCCCTTTACTCTGCCTGTGTAAAGACCTGTGGAGCTAAGACATTGTGTGTGCAATTGGTATTTAGGGAGCACTTGCAGGGTGTCAGAATCTATTGTAGGTGCTGGGAACTATATTTTTCTTATAAAGATGATCAACATTGCTCTTCTTAAAAATCTTTGCTTTCTCCTTCCTTAAGAGTGTATAGCTGGGTGTGGTGGCACATGCCTGTAATCCCAGCATTTAGGAGAGTGAGGCAGGAGGATCGATGTGAGTTCCGAGAGCAGCCTGGGCTACAGAAGTGAGCTCAAGGCCAGCCTGAACTGCATAGTGAGATCCTGTCTCAAAATGACAAAAACAAAAACAAACAGAAACTATTAAGCTGGTAGACAGGTGGCAGCAAACCTGTTAGTTCTCCGTGATAGGCAGCGGGCATCAGCATGTGGGTCATACATAGGTTCACCCCCCACTTTTTATTTTTGTATTTTAGGGAAGGGTCTACAGGGTGTCCAGGGTCTCACTACTAGGTCAGGCTTGTAGTCATCTGCCTGTTTACAACCTCCCAAGAGCTGGGATTACAGACATGCCCCACCATGCCCAATCTCAATTGCTATCTCAGCGCACGCCCAGGAAAGGCTAGCATGGCAGGCCTGGGGATCGAACCGCTGTGCTATTTGGATGGTCCCCACCACTGCTACTTTATCTTCTTCATGAAGTTTTTCTGTTGAGTCAGCAAATTCTGGTGTTTACCAGGAGGCTGCTGTGAGGGTTTATTTCTTCTCTACCTTTCAGTCACACTTTTTTCCACCCTAAACCCAATTTCTGGGCTGGGGCAAGTGATTTCTTTTTTCTTTTCTTTCTTTTTTCCATCTAGTTAAGTACCTATTAAAAAATTCCTCATATTGCCTGGCAATATGAGGAATTCAGGCTGGCCTTGAGCTCACTATGTAGCCCAAGATTAGGGTCCTTAGTTCAGTCCCTCGTACTGGGAAAAAAAAAAAAAAAAATTCCTCATACGTCTCAGCATAAAGGATCCTCTAGAGGCTGGGCGTGGTGGCACACACTCTTAATCCCAGAACTCTAGAGGCTAACTGAAGCAAGAGGTTTGCTATGAGTTTGAGGCCAGCCTAGGCTACAAAGTAAGTTTAAGACCAGCCTCAACTGCATAGCGAGACCCTGTCTCAAAAGAAGAGAGGGCAAAAGAAAGATCCTTTTTGTCTTCTCAGTCAGAATATCAACAGATCTATTTTTCAAACTCTTAGTAGTCATCCTTTGTCATCCCTAGAGCCACTTTTCTTTCTGGCCATTGAGCACTTTTCTAGAAGCATGATTTACCACTTTTTTTGTGTGTGTGTGCGGGGGGAGGGGGGGGGACCAGGGTTCAAACTCACAACCTTGCACTTGCCAGGCAGGCACTTGTGCCATGGAGCAATCTCCCTGGCCCCTGATTGGCCACTTTTTAAATCTGTCTTTGTAAATTTATCTCAAGTGACAAAGTACCCATAGGCTAGTCTGTCATGTTGGTCCTGCCCCTGGGGTGGCTGAAAGTGCAAATGAGACTGGGTGTGGTAGTGGGACTGGGTGTAGTGGTGTGTGCCTGTAATCCCAGTGTTTAGGAGGCTGAAAACAGGAGGATCACTACAAGTCTGAACTGTGTAGTGAGACCCTATAGACCCTGTACTAAATACATTAAAAAAGAAAAAAATCTATGTAGTGAGACCCTGTAGACCTTGTACTAAATACAGTAAAGGAAAGAAAGGAAGAAAGGAAAGAAAAAGGAAACAAAGAAAAAAAACAGCACCCATAGGGAAATTTCCTCTCGGATCTTTTAAGTGTAGGTCTCTGAAGTCCACAACATTGCCACTTCAGCAACCCCCCACCCCAGAAGTTGTTTGTTGTTTTGAGACAGGGGCTTGCTCTCTAGTTCAGGCTGGCCTTGAGCTCACTATGTAGCCCAGACTGGTCTTGATTTTACAGTGATCCTCCTGCCTCAGCCTCTGGAATGCTAGGATCTGAGGTGCACAGCACCCCCACTCCCTACCCCTGGCCACAGTTATTTTTTATTATGGCAAAATACATGGAACAAGATTTACTGTTTCCTTTTTTCCACTTTTTAAGTTGTTTATACAGATTGATGGGCCTTATTTTGGCAGTTTGTACAGGCACATAACATACTTGGGAGTATTTTTACCTCTCATCATACGTCTTCCTCTACCTTCCCCCTAGTTTCATATTGGAGGGTTTTAATGCATATATTTGCCTATATCCATTACTGCTTTACCATTCCTTACAACCCCACGCCATATCCTCTTCTTGCCTAGTAGGTCTTTCTTCTACTTTCTTGTTATCATTTTTAGGTTTTACATATTGTGGAGAATGTATAATATTTGCTGTACTCCATTGTGTGTGTATACAGCAGTGTATACAACATTGTCTCTACCCATTCATCCATTGATGGCGCCTAGGCTGGTTTCATGTCTTGACTAACGTTTGCTGTGCCCTAGTAGACATGAGTATTAAGGCATCCTTAAGGAATGCTGATTTTAGTTGCTGTGGGAATATAGCACGTGTCAAATGGTAGATCTGGTTTTTGTTTTTTGAGGAACTGCTGTACTGATTTCCATAGTGGCTGTACTAATGTACATTTCCAGCATTAGTGTACAAGAGTCACCCCTCCTCCATACTTACCAGTATTTATTGTTTTTTGTATTTTTGATAAAAGCCATTTTGACTGGGATGAGATGGAATCCCATTGTAGTTTTGATTTGCATTTCCATAATGGTTAAAAATGTTGTACATTTTGTCATATCCTTATTGGCCATTTGTTTGTCTATTTTTTTTTTTTTTTTTTTTTTTTTTTTTTTTTTTTTTTTTTTTTTTTTTTTTTTTTTTTTTTTTTTTTTTTTTTTTTTTTTTTTTTTTTTTTTTTTTTTTTTTTTTTTTTTTTTTTTTTTTTTTTTTTTTTTTTTTTTTTTTTTTTTTTTTTTTTTTTTTTTTTTTTTT
>PVJA010004996.1:38205-65996 GCA_004027025.1 Myocastor coypus | reverse complement strand
GTTGAGGCTGGCCTTGAGCTCACTTTTGTAGCCCAGGCTGGTCTCGAACTCACACTGATCCTCCTGCCTCAGCCTCCCGAGTGCTGGGATTACAGGCGTGCGCCACCACGCCCGGCTGTTTGTCTTTTGAGAAGGCTCTCTTCACTTCATTTGCCCCTTTCTGTTTTGTGAGATAAAGTCTACTAAGTTGCCCTGGAGTTTGTAATTCTCTTGCTTTAGCCTCCTGAGGGCTAGGGTTACAGGTGTGTGTGTGTGTATGTGTGTGTGTGTGTGTGTGTGTGAGACAGTGACACTACACCCAGTTCTTTTCTCACCATTTTTTTAAAGAATTTTTTATTTTATTTATTATTTTTATTCTTGTTTCAGAAACTTTGTTTGTTTATTCACTCATTTCTTATGGCCGGCTCAGCCCACCCCGAGGGCAGGGCTGGAGCAGCATGTGGTGCCTGGGATCGAACCAAGGTCCCTGAAGCCACCCAAGCTTCCCCAAGCAGGCACTTTAGACCACTGAGCCATCCCGCCGGGCCCTTCTCACCATTTCGAAGTATACAGTTGAAGTTGAACATAGGGGTGCCCTCCAAAAAATATAATAATGCTGAGTGTGGTGTCATATGCCTATAATCTCTGGTACTCAGAGACCAAGGCAGAATCACAAGTTTGAGACCACCTTGGGCAATTTAACAAGAGCCTGTCTCAAAATAAAATATAAAAAGAGCTGGAAATATATAGCTCAGTGGTGGAGCACTTGCTTTAGCATGCATGAGGCTCTGGGTTCAATTCCTAATACTTTAAAAACATTCACTGAAAGCTGTTCTGGAAATATTTACTACTGCACTGTATATTTAGTATCTATCTTTTTTTTTAAAGAATTTTATTTTATTTTTTTCTTGTTTCAGAACCTTTATTTGTTTATTCACTTATTTTTATGGCTGGCTCAGCCCGCCCTGAGGGCAGAGCTGGCACAGCATGTGGTGCCAGGGATTGAACCGTGGTCCCTGAAGCCGCCCAAGCTTTCCTAAGCAGGCGTTTTAGACCACTGAGCCATGCCGCCGGGCCCCTAGTATCTATCTTTTAAGGAAATTTTTTTGTGTGTGTGGGACCAGGGTTTGAACTCACAACCTTGCACTTGCCAGTCAGGAACTTATGCCACAGAGCTAGATCTCCCCGGCCCCAAAAGTTGGCTTTTTACCGTATGGAAAATACTGAAATCTGGAGTTACTCAGGTAATCTAGGGCAGAGCTAGAAAGAGAATTTAGATCCCAGGCCCTAGCTGGGGTGGTCGTTTTGCTCACATTTCTCTGCTCTTTGGAGATCTTTGTTGTTTACTTCCATCTCAGATAACCTTTTTTTTTTTGTCTTTTTGAAACAAGGTCTCACTATGCAGTTGAGGCTGGCCTTGAGCTCACTTTTGTAGCCCAGGCTGGTCTCGAACTCGCAGCGATCCTCCTGCCTCAGCCTCCCGAGTGCTGGGATTACAGGCGTGTGCCACCACACCCGGCACAGATAACCTTTTTTCCTCTGCTGACAAAAGATAGCTCTCCTTAAAGAGAGCTGTTAGGATTGTCTTATCCTGATGCCTAAGAACTCTGGGAATCCTGCAAAGATTTGTAAAAGCCCATGGGATTCCAGGTAACAAATTAGCTTCCTATAATACGGTTTAAAAATTTAAAAAAATCTTTTTTATTTATTTGGTATACGGTCTCACTACACAGCTCAGACTCATAGCGATCCTCCTGTCTTAGCCTCCTGAGTGCTGGGATTACAGATGTGTGCCACCACACCTGCTTTTGGTGGCCAGCATGTTGTGCCTGGGGCTCCGGGGCCAGCACGACATGCAGTACCAGGGATCAAACCCAAGTAATTGCACTTCCTACGTAGGTCCTTAGATCACTCGGCTATCACCCCAGTCCCTTTAACATTTTCATACCATTTAGATAATTTGTGCTAGATAATTTATGCTGTCCCATGTATAAAACCATCTAAGCTAGCTTAAAAAACCCCATCTACCCCCGCCCCCCCAGGGTACCCTGCAATGATTGCGACTAGGTATGGTGGTGGGCCTGTAACCCCAGTGCTTGTATGCTGAATACAGGAGAATCACTAAGAGTCTGATCTGTGTATTGAGTCCCTGTAGACCCTATAGACCTTGTACTATGAGTCCCATCTGTGTAGTGAGACCCTGTAGACCCTGTACTAAAAAAAAAAGAAAAAAGACTATCCTTTTGTTTTTTTTCTGTACATAGGTAGAAGGGAACCCAAGCTCTTATGCATGCTAGTTCTAACACTGAGCTATATCATCAGTCCTTTTGAAATTTTTTTATGTATTTATGTATTTATTTATTTATTTATTTTTTCTTGTTTCAGAACTTTTTTGTTTGGGGCCGGCGGGATGGCTCAGTTTTCTAAAGCGCCTGCTTGGGAAAGCTTGGGCAGCTTCAGGGACCTCAGTTTGATCCCTGGCACCACATGCTGTGTCAGCCCTGCCCTCGGGGTGGGCTGAGCCGGTCATAGAAATGAATGAATAAGCAAATAAAGGTTCTGAAACAAGAAGAAAAAAAAAAAAAAAGAACTTTTTTGTTTGTTTGTGTATTTATTTATTTTTATAGCTGGCTCAGCCTGCCCTGAGGGCAGGGCTGGCACAGCATGTGGTGCAGGGGATCCAACTGCGGTCCTTGCAGCCGCCCAAGCTTTCCTAAGCAGGCGCTTTAGACCACTGAGCCATCCTGCCCTTTTTTATGTATTTAATACAAGCTCTCACTGTGCAGCTCAGACTTGTAGTGATCCTCCTGTTTTCAGCCTCCCAAGCACTGAGATTACAGGGATGTGTCACCACACCCAGTCTTGGTGGCAGCTCAATGTGCCCAGGGTCGGGGCTGGTGCAGTATGTGGTGTCAGGAATCAAACCCCATGCCTACACTTGACTAAGCAGGTGCTTAGTCTGCTGAGCTGTCTGGCTGGTCCTGGTCCTTGAAAATTTTTGTTTTTGAGATAGGGTCTTACTATGCAGTTCAGGCTAGCTTTGAGCTCACTTTGTAGTTCCAGCTGACCTCAAGCTCATGGCTGTCCTCCTGTTTCAGCCTCCTGAGTGCTGGCATTACAGGTGAGAGCCTCCACGTGTGGCTAAAATGTTTTGCGACAAGAGTCTTGCTAAGTTGTCCAAACTAGCCTTGAACTTGTGATCCTTTGATCTCTTTTAGTCTACTGAGTAGCTGAGAGTACAAGTATATGCCATTGAGTCCAACTTTATTTTATTTTATTTTATTTTTTTTTTAAATTTTTTTGTTTCAGAACCTTTATTTGTTTATTCACTCATTTTTCTGGCTGGCTCAGCCCGCTCCGAGGGCAAGGCTGGCACAGCATGTGGTGCCGGGGATCAAGCCACGGTCCCTGAAGCCGCCCAAGCTTTCCCAAGCAGGCGCTTTCGACCACTGAACCATCCCGCCGGGCCCCAAGTCCAACTTTAAAATACTTGAACACGGCTCACTATTAGAGTATAACAAGCATTGCCAAATACACATGTATACTATAGATTGTCAGATTTCTTCAGCTCTGGTCCGATGTGGCTGAAACATTGGTACCACTGGAGTCAGCTGCCCTGGAGAACTGTAGGTGAGTCTTCAGACTCACTTGTACTTGCAAGATATCTGCCTTAATAACTGATGAGGCCAGTCATGTTGACTGTGTTCAATCCCTTTCCTAACTCCTCTCTCAACCAAAAGGCCAAACGCAACACAAAAGGATAAATGAATCTAAATGTTCCCATTGTTTTGAGGTATGGGAATCTCCTATGAAGTGGCAGACCTTTGAAAAATAGTATTGTGAGCTGTTCTATTTTACTGCCATTTGGAAAACCTTTGGATTTCTCTACTGGTATTTGTTTGGAAAAAAAATCTTTTAATGAAACAGTATGAGTCACAAAGCAGCCACCCGGTCTCATAAATAGCACTTCTCGGTAGGGGAATTTTTTGGGTAGCAGTTGGAGGAGGGACTTGAGTAGGTTGGGGCTGTTGTATCCCATAACCAGAGGCTGCCATGTCAGAAGTCAGGTACATTCCATGCTGACCCCAGTCCTGAATTCAGTGTGGGACGCGGAACGGAATGGAGAACCCTGTCACAGTGAATGGTTGCGTGCAGAAGCGTGAACCATGAGATCGGAGTTTCAACATTCAGATGTTTGAACACTGCAGTATAAATAGATCATGAACTGGATTAGAGGGTCAGAGGGCCAGAAGCCATTTGCAGGCAGAATGTCAGTTTACAGGTTATGGGACAGCGTCTGCGTCATGAGTGGTTTCTTTCCCTCCCTGTCTGTGCTTCCTTCTTCCATGTTGTGGAGGGGAAGCATGCACATGGCACTGACCGTGACACCACTTTACAGAGTGAATTCAGACAAGCTTATCTCCAGAGCTCAGGTCTGACGTGTATAGGATGGCCCCCACAGTAGACATTGCCCATCACTTGTGGGATACTGAGCAGAAAAATATTTCTAGATGACCTAAGGGCATAGAACACTCCAAGATTAAGATATCAGCATCCGAATCACCTACTTCAAACCTTCCTGCCAACTCAAACCTGAATTTTAAGTGTTGTCAGCTTCACTGATTCGCAACTCTTCTTCTGGGCTTGTGTCTAAATCACTATGTAAGTTACAGATATGGGAAAATGTGAAAGGTTTTTACAACTCGTGTTAAGGTTCGAACAGCTGCATCTGTCTCCCATGTTTTCCTGGCTTTGTACTCTTCTTCAAAGCCTTTTACGAGCCCTCAGTGTCCAGAGCTCAGTAAAGGGGGAAGCAAGAAGTCAGCGTTTGATGCATAAGAGCCAGCAACACCGAAAAGAGAAAGGGCACCAGCACCGGGGCAGGAAGGAGAATCGTGGGCCCTGAGGGTACCAGGCCTGGAGAATTTCAGGCACTGTATATCATTCAGCAGTGACAACCTTTACCAATTCCCTCAATAAGGAAAAGGCAGCAAGAATCTCTATTGAAAGACTAGTTTTTCTTAGGTTACATAGCAGGAAGTTAAAACATTTTTATGTAACAGTATCATTGTGCAGAATCCTTTGGCCAAGGAGTTTAAAAGATGTAAGCAGATGATCACTTTTGTTAAATAGTGGATCACTTTTCTATCTCTGTTTTAAGAGAGGTTCTTCTCCTAGTTGCATCTGTGCAGTCCAGGTTGGAGCCTGATGCTTTCTTTTCCTGTCACTTTGTGTAACGCACCCTGTGTAAAGTTTCTAGTCCCATGATTATTAAGTGGAATAGAATAGGGATTTGTGCTGTTTCAATTTTGGCTTCATTGCTACATTTCAGGGAATCAGATAGTGGTGTGACTCTGAATAAGAACTCTTTGGTGATGGAATGTTTACTGAAAAATGTGCTGTTCTAGGAATTCAGAAGAGGTAATGCTCTTAGTTCAAGGGCAGACAAGTAACTAAACGTTACAGACTTACTCCTGTTTTTTTCTATCCCTCCTCAAAGGTACCCATTGTCCCAAGTCCTTTTTGTTTTGTTTTGAGTTTGGAACAGGGTCTTGCCATATAGTTCAGGCTTGCCTTGAACTCACTAAGTAGCCCTGGCTGGCCATGAACTTGCAGCAATTCTCCTGCCTCAGCTGCCCAAGTGCCAAGATTACAGGCCATGTGCCACCATGTCCAGCCATTTATCTGACTATAGATGTTCACATTTTTCTGTATGTATCTGCTTGAAATATTTGCTTTACTTGCTAATTTCATATAAACTCTGTAAATTATTTCTGTCCTTCCAGATCTATATGTAATATATGTTGCAAAAAAAGGTTTCAGACATATAAAAGCACTTTACTCCTTAATGGTGTGATACATTTATTTTCACTGTCACACTCTATGATTTTACCACAAATATTGCCATTTATTTCTTCTTCAGTAAATAATAAAGTTATTTTCACTTGCCTCAAGAATGCTTTTTTTTTTTTTTGGGGGGGGTTCGGCAGGATGGCTCAGTGGTCTAAAGCGACTGCTTGGGAAAGCTTGGGCGGCTGCAGGGACCGCGGTTCGATTCCCGGCACCACATGCTGCGCCAGCCCTGCCCTCCGGGCGGGCTGAGCTGGCCAGAAAAATAAACAAGCAAACAAACAAAAGTTCTGAAACTGAAACAAGGAAAAAGAAAATAATGATAAGCCAGACGTGGTGGTGCACGTCTGTAATCCCAGCACTCGGGAGGCTGAGGCAGGAGGATCGGTGCGAGTTCAAGACCAGTCTGGGCTACAAAAGTGAGCTCAAGGCCAGCCTCAACTGCATAACGAGACCCTGTCTCAAAAAGACAAAAAAAAAAAAAAGAAAAAGAATGCTTTTTTTTTTTTTTTTCCTGGTGGCAGGAACAGGATCTTGCTCTGTAGTTCAGATTAACTTTGAACTCACTATGTAGCCCTGGTATCTCAAACTCACAGTGACTTATCCTACTGCTGCAGCCACCCCATGTGCTGGGATTCCAGGCACATGCCACCATACCTGGCCCAGAATTCTTTTCTGTTTCCATACACACTTCCAGAGCACATTCTTAGTCATGAAACACTTGGGTCACAGGGACGTGTGTGTATATTCAACTCTTAGATGTTGCCCAGTAACGATCTACTGTACCAAATTATACTCCCATAATAGCATATTTTCTTACTTCTTGTCTCTGTTAAAATTTGGTGTTATTATATCTTAATTTTTGGCAAGTTCTGGTGGGTGGGAATGGTATATCATTGTGATTTTGTTATTCAAATACTTGATAAATATATGTAATTGATATATTAATACCTAAATTTGACCTTTATTTTTCATCTTTTGTGAAATAAACACTTGTTTGTACCTCTTACCCATGTTTGTTTGGGTGATTCCGCCTTGTCTCAGTGGTTTATATAAGTTTATATTTTTGCTTTGTTTTGTTTCTGGTAAATACTTTTTTTTTTTTTTCCTGGTAAATTCTTTTTTTTTTTTTTGTGCAGGACTAGGGTTCAAACTCATGACCTTGCACTTGCCAGGCAGGCACTTGTGCCGTGGAGCTATCTCCCCAGCCCCCTTTGTTTTGATATGTAATGCAGAAGCATCTTCTAGTTTATAGTTGATCTTGTCTCAATCTCTTGTGATTTATTGTGGTTAACTGAATGTTAACGTGACTGATATTTTCTCTTACAGTTTATGCATTTGTATGGTAAGCATTTTCTTCCCCTGAGGTCATAAAGCTATCATATATTTTCCTTTAAAAATGTTTATAGCCGGGCGTGGTGGCGCACGCCTGTAATCCCAGCACTCGGGAGGCTGAGGCAGGAGGATCAGTGCGAGTTCGAGACCAGCCTGGGCTACAAAAGTGAGCTCAAGGCCAGCCTCAACTGCATAGCGAGACCCTGTCTCAAAAATACAAAAAAAAAAAAAAAAATGTTTATAGTTCTTTAGAGCACTGAGCACTGAGCCATCCCACCGGGCCCAATGTTTAGATTTTTTTACCTTTCATATTCAAATACTTAATCCAGGGGCCCGGCAGGATGGCTCAGTGCTCTAAAGTGCCTGCTTGGGAAAGCTTGGGCAGCTTCAGGGACCGCGGTTCAATCCCCGGCACCACATGCTGCGCCAGCCCTGCCCTCGGGGTGGGCTGAGCCAGCCATGAAAATGAGTGAATAAACAAACAAAGGTTCTGAAACAAGAAAAAAAAAAAGAAATAAATAAAATAAAAAATTCTAAAAAAACCCACAAATACTTAATCCAATGAGAAATTTTTGAATAGGGTAAGGTAGGAATAGAGTTTCCTTTTTTAATGTGCAGCTTTCCGAGCAGCCTGTTGGGAATAATAAAGTCTTTCCTTACTCATGTGTAGAGCTCTTTTTTTTTTGGTACCCAGGACCTTGTGTTTGCCAGGCAGCACAAGGTCCTGCACTGTACTGACCTATACCCTAGACCTGTAGAGCCATTTTTATCCTATGTCATGTTTCTTTGTAGGCGTATTTGTTGCTGGACCTTCTGTTCTGTCGCAATGATCAGTTCATCTATCCATGTGCTAATAGAATACTCTCTAAATTGCTGTAATTTTATAGTAGGTATTGCTGTGTGGAAGGGCAATTCTTTCATCATATTTGATACTTTTGCAAAACTGTTGGCTAAATGAAACTTTATAAAGGACAAATAAAGGACTCTAGACAGGACCAACAAAATGAAGTAGAGTACCAGGAGCTGCTCTGTTTATCACTGGTATTCTTTCTTAATGACAGGACATCTGGCAGACCCACCCTAATGGGCAGTTTCACATTTTTTTCCTCCACTATATTACACAAACAATAAAATTTCCCTGAGTCTTTGTATTGCAAACAACAGAATAAACAGTTCTGTATGTTACAGACAACAATAAAACAACAAAAACTGCCTAGCTATTTTTGGCACTTAATGCCTTCAGATAAATTTTAGAATCAGCTTTGTTAACCTCTGTGGGAAAAGCAGTTAGGATGTTCATTGGAATTACACTGAATTTATCACTTGCCATCTTTATAAAATTGTCTATCCATGAATTTAATATAAGTGGCTTTACAGATATAAGAATCTATTTTTTTTATGAGTTTTAAAACTTTCTAAAATGATTTCAGACTTACAGAAAACTTGTACAATTTCTATAAATGTGAGTTGAACATCTTTTGCTAGAATCCTCAGATGTTACCAGAAAGGTAAAACATTGGCATTTATTAATTTCTTGGCTCCTCACAGCAGGTTAAGTCTTCATAAATGAAACTTCTCCAGTCTGAAAAGCCTGCATTGATTGGCCTGCCATTGGGAATGACAGAGCCTCACGATCTTAAAAGTGGCCTGGGGTCTGAAGAGGCCGCGAGGCCTACTACCCATATCTCCTTTAATCAGGGTTGATGTGTCCTTGTATGAACCGAAATAGGACTGCTGCCACCCTCTTCTTCCAAGGGTTGTGCTCTGTGCCATTCTTTTGAAAGAGGGCTTTTACCTCTCCGTGGAGGTGGAGGGTGTTGTCAGACAGCTGTAGGCGTCCTGTTAGATCAGTAGGCCTTAGGACAGCCAGCAAATGCCTTCTGGAAGCCAGAGATGCTGCAGTGCAAAGAGGCCATTGCTTTCAGTTGAGAGAGGCAGTATAGGGTAGAGGCAGTATAGGTGTAGACACTAGCATTGTTGATCTTTAGTTTTGAAACCTTGGGAATGTAAAGGATAATCTAACAGCTGTGTACTTAATTTCTTTACCTCTAAAGTACAGCTAACAATAATAGTAATTGTTATATATTTACTATTATATGAGTTAAATGAGCTTATAGGCATATCCATGTCACTTAAAAAGGTATCCAGCACCTAGTATATGATGAGTAACCATTCCAATTTTAGTATACGTGCTGCCGAAGCGAGCACATATGATGAGTAATCATAGACTTGTAATATTTAATGTTGTTAGACAAAGCTTTATAATTTTATTTTTAAAGCCTTGAATCTTTTGTTGGTCAGTCACTAGCTATACCCTGTAGTTTTTTTGGCTATTACTGTCAGTAGTAGCTTTTTACAATTTTCATAATTATTTCAGGTTTCTTATCTAATCTTCAGACTTGTTGACCTCTCATAGATCTGATAGTTTTGTTTTCTTTTTCTTGTTTGAAGTATTGGGCATCAAACCTAGGACCTTGTGCATGGTAGGAAGAACTTCTATCACTATCCCTAGCCTAAATCTGATAGTTTGAATGCAAAGCATCATCATAGAAATCTGTGCACATCACATCCTCTGGAAATGATTTTCACTTCTTTTTTGCTAAAATTAATTAATTTATTTGGTACAGGGTCTTGCCACACAGCTCGGGCTCAAGCAATCCTCTTGTTTCAGCCTCCCCAGCTCTGGAATTATAGGCATGCACCACCATGCCATGTTTTGGGGGCTGGCACAGTGCACCTGGGATTCCAGGGCTGGCATAGCATGTAGTACCAGGGTTCAATCCTGGATCTTTGCACTTGACAGGCAGGTGCTTAGACCCCTGAACTGTGTCCGCAGCCCACTTCCTATTTTCTAGTTCTTTCATGTGTCACTTTTTCCTTGTGATTTCTAGCCACAGGTGGTGGCACAGGAGTATAATCTCAAAACTGAGGAGCTGAGGCAAGAGGATTGAGACTTCAAGGCTTGCAAGAGCTACCTAATGAGGTCTTCTCTCATTCCTCCAGTAAAAAGTTTACTAGAATCCATAATCTTGAAATCTTTATTTTCCCCCAAACTTAATGGGACTGTTCCTTACATTAGAAGTATTTTTTTTTTTTTTTTTTTTGAGACAGGGTTTCGCTATGCAGTTGAGGCTGGTCCTGCGCTCACTTTTGTAGCCCAGGCTGGTCTCGAACTCGCACCAATCCTCCTGCCTCAGCCTCCCAAGTGCTGGGATTACAGGCGTGAGCCACCACGCCCGGCTTACATTAGAAGTATTATATATGGTTTTTCACAGCCCTTATTTTCTTATATTCCTGCTTGACCGAATTGAGTATCACAAATAGATATTTTGTTAGACATTTCTTTGCATTTATTTAGACATACAGTCCTTTCACTTGTAAGTGAGCTGAATTACACAAACACATACACACAGACACACACACACACATTTTTCATTTCTGTATTTAGTATAGGGTCTTACTATGCAGCTTGGACTTGTAGTGATCCTCCTATTTTCAGCCTCCAGTGCTAGGACTACAGGCATGCGCCACCATACCTGGACTTGGTAACTGGCTCAGCATGCCTTGGGGGCAGAGCCAGCACAGCATTGGGGATTGAACCCTGGTCCCTATTCTTTTTTAAAAAATTAATTAATTAATTATTTCTTGTTTCAGAACTTTTGTTTATTTATTTTTATTGCCGGCTCAGCCTGCCCTGAGGGCAGGGCTGGTGCAGCATGTGGTGCCTGCAGCCGCCTGCAGGGGCTTTAGACCACTGAGCCATCCTGCTGGGGCCCCCCTATTCTTACCAAAACAGGCGTTTAGTCCACTGAGCTATCTCTTCTGCCCTGAGCTGAATTATATTAATAAGAGTCTTAAAAGTGTTAAAGTACCCTAATATTCTCTCTTTTTAGATTTAGTACAGGGTCTCACTACAGATTGGATTCACAGTGATTCCCCTGTTTTCAGTCTCCTGAGTGCTGGGATTACAGGCGTGCACCACCACGCTCAGGCTCAGTCTCCGTTGCCTTCTCAGTATGTCCTGGGGCAGGGGTGGGGGCAGGGCCTGCATGGCATGCCAGGAATAGAACCCTGCCCACTGTGCTGTGCCTAAGCAGGTGCTTTAGTCTGCTGAGCTATCTAGCTGGCTTTACTCTAATAGTCTTGAAATAAATTATTTGGTTGTGAACTCAGGGGTCTTGTATATGCTAGATAAGAACTCTACCAGGATCTACACCTCCAACCTTTTATATTTTTTGAGAGAGGGTCTTGCAAAGTTGCCCAGGCTGGATTGGAACTTGCATTCTTTCTGCCTCAGCCTCCTGAATAGCTGAGATTATAGATGGGTGCCACTGCTCCTGGCTCTGCTCAGCTCTGCTCTTCCTAACATTTAATAAGTTGATTCTCTCTCTCTCTCTCTCTCTCTCTCTCTGTCTTTCTGAGACATGATCTTGCTGTGTCGTTGAGGCTGGTCTTAAACTTACTTTGGAGCCCAGGCTGGCCTTGAATTTGGGGGTAATCCCCCTGCCTTAGCTTCCAGAGTGCTGAGATTATAGTATGTGCTACTACACCAGCTTATTAACTTCCTTTTGGATGTCTGGGCATGCTGTGAAACTTTACTCATAATTTTTTTTAATGGGTTTATGTTTTTAATCATCTGGGATCCAGGTACCATGTCATGCTGATGAAATATTAAGTAAATGTTTACAGCTTGAGTAAGGAACATTACTAGACTAGTTCAGTGTTTCAAAATGAACTGGAAAAGCAACAACAGAAAAATAAAGTAATCTGGTTGACGTGGACCCCAGAGAATGTGCTAATGCTATAGTCCTCCTGTCCCACTTTCTGCTTATTAGATAGCAGTTATTGATTGACAACTTTTCCAGGAATGGTGGGAGAATGAATATAGTCGTTTCAGAAGGTTAAGACACGCAAGGGCTGAGTTTCTTCTGAGGGAATACTCACAGGACTGTTGGCAGCAGTAGCCCCAGCTCCAGCTCTAGCACCTGCATCATAGCCTTCTTCACCAGCACTGTTGAAGCAGGAGGATAGATGGAACCAACTGGATGATAAGCCATGGGAATTGTAGAACCTAGGAGCCCAAAAGCCATAAACTGGGCCGTGGGTAAGTACAGAGGTACCAGGAAACGCACCTGACATTCTAGGAACTGTAGTGGCCCCTGGGTGCACAAAGCTCGAACCATAGAGCTCTGAGTAGGCAGGTGGAGCACCAGGAGAGGGTGGAGCCTAGGGAAGATGCCAGGTCTGAGGGTAGACTAGATTCCCAGGAGGTTGCACAGGGTAGGTTGGCTGCATTGATTGCTGACCTTTGCTATTCATGCTGTCTGCGGGTCCTGTTCAACTCGGCATCGTGGATGTTTATTTTTTTCATCCTCTTTCTGTTCAGCGTCACTTCTGTGTCACCCTTGATTTTGTTTTCATCACTGTCTTTTTCTTATTATTAAGATTAATGTAGCCTTTCAAAAGGAGCTGAGAAATGCATGCTAGTTCTTTTCTAGAAGCATTTGTATAAGGGTATATTAACGTTCTGGCTACAAACAGATGACACTCAGAGAGGTAATTGAATCAAGTTTAATGAAGAGACAGTTTACAAGGTGTGGGCAGGCTGAAAGGAGCTCGCAGTGCATGATGGGTGAAGACAGTGCCCCAGCGCTAAGCTGTTATCATCTCCTAGATCTGAAGGGAATTGTTTTCAAACCTGGGGAGAATCGTAAACTGAAAGAGATGTCCTATAGGAGCATGGGCTGGCATTGAAAAATAAATTCATTGTATTTGGTGCCAGTATGACAAAAAAGAAAAAGAAATCCTGGCCGGGCACAGAGGGAGCCAACTGTAAACACCCCACCTATCCACTGCTGCATCCTGTAGTCTGTTGAGGGTGCTTCCCCTTGGCCAAACCCAGCAGTAGTTTAGGAGGCAGAGGAACCTCGTCCAGGACCATCATCATCAGCCTCAGGGCAGCAGAACACAGTGGACAGTGGATCTGCATGAGACAAGGTGAGATAGACTGAGAATCAGTACTTTGTAAGTGTTGAGTCAGGTTTTTGTCTGATTCAAGTTCTTGTATCTTATTGGCCTGTTGAGGTTTTCTTCTCCTTCTTCCTTTTACTTTTTTCTTTTTCTGTGTACTGGGCACCAAACCTAGGGGCAAAATGCTAGGCAAGCGCTCTTCCCTGGATGCTGTATCCCGCCCCTGGGTCAGTTTGGTAAGGCATATATTTCAAGGCAACCTCTGTTTATCATGTCCTTATTTTCACTCCTTACATTTTTTTTTTTAGAATTTTTAAAATTTTATTTATTTATTATTATTATTATTATTATTATTATTATTTCTTGTTTCAGAACTTTTGTTTATTTTTATGGCCAGCTCAGCCTGCCCTGAGGGCAGGGCTGGCGCAGCATGTGGTGCCTGGGGTTGAACTGCAGTCCCTGAAGCTGCCCAAGCTTTCCTAAGCAGGTGCTTTAGACCACTGAGCAATCCCGCCGGGCCCCCTTACATTCGTTTGTATATTTCCTTTTTATTCTTGTTCAGTCTTGTCAGAAGTCTATTTTATTATTTTCAAACAACTGGTGTTCATGCCGGGCGTGGTGGTGCACACCTATAATCCCAGCACTTGGGAGGCTAAGGCAGGAGGATCAGTGCGAGTTTGAGACCAGCCTGGGTTACCAAAGTGAGTTCAAGGCCAGCCTGAACTGCATAGTGAGACCTTGTCTCAAAAAGAGAAAAAACAAGCAAACAAACAAATTAAAAACCCAAAAACAAGACAAAAAACCAGTGTTTCAGCTGGGTGTGGTGGTGTATACCTGTTTCTTAGCAGTGGGGAGGTTGAGAGAAGAGGATTGTGAGTTGGAGACTGGGCAGGGCTGTGTGGTGAGTTGGAGGCTGGCCTGGACTAGAAGAGACCATGCCTAAACAAACAAGCAAATGACAATAACAATAAACCCCCCCAAAACAACAAAAGGACTAGATTTTTATTTTGTTGATTGTCCTTTTTTGTCTGTTTTCATTGCTTTCCACTTTTAAGTGTATTTTATCTTTCCTTCTACTTTTCTTGGGCTTGCTTACTCTTTTTCTGTTGTCTGGCTTTCCCCATCTGGCTTTGCACTAGAATTTTCCCTTTGAGTACTTTTTTTGTGTAGATCTCAGGATTCAGGATCTGTGGTGTTTTCCATATTATTTAGCTCTAAGTAAATTTTAGTTTCTGTTAGGATTTTTGTGTCATAAGTTATATACAGTTTTTTTTTTTTTTTTGCGGGATGGGGTTTGAACTCATGACTTTGCACTTGCCAGGCAGGCTTTTATGTCGTGGAACTATGTCCCTGGCCCTATAGTTTTTAAATTTTAAAAACATATAATGGCCAACTTAGCCTGCCCTGGGAGTGAGGCTGGTACAGCATGTGGTGCCAGGATCAAACTGTGGTCCCTGCGGTTGCCTAAGCTTGCCTAAGCAGATGCTTTAGACTGCTGAGCAATCTCACAGGCCCCTAAATTTTAAAAACTTTTTGAAGTTGGCTTCCAACTTAATTTCACAGTATGTAGTCACAGTTTATGTGAGATGGGTGTTTTTTTTTTCTGCACTGGGGATCCAACTCAAGACCTTTCTCTTGCCAGGCTAGTGTTTAAGCTAATTAGCTATCTCCCTGGCCTGATTGCTTGGTTTTTATTGATGCTTGACTTCTGGCATATGTAAGTCAGATTTCAAAAATATTTCATTTGTGCTTGAGAAGGTTGTATTTCAAATGGTGAGTGAAGTTGGGTTCTTTATATCCATAGACCAAACTTACTAGTTGTGTTGTTCAAATCTTACTAATTGTTGGTGTTCAAAACGTACCCATTCCTAAGAGAACTATGTTAAAGTCTCACTGTGACTATGAATTTGTCACTGTCTCATATGATTTACAGATTTTTCTTTTTTTTTTTTTTTTGTCTTTTGGAGACAGGGTCTCGCTATGCAGTTGAGGCTGGCCTTGAGCTCACTTTTGTAGCCCAGGCTGGTCTCGAACTCGCATCGATCCTCCTGTCTCAGCCTCCCAAGTGCTGGGATTACAGGCGTGCGCCACCACGCCTGGCAGATTTTTCTTTTTGATTTGAAGATGCTGTAAGTGAATGGTTTGTATCTTCCAGGAAAATTATTTTTCTACAGAGCATCTTTTTTTGTTGTTGCTCTTGTTCTAGTTATTAAACACAGGGTTTTTGCACTGAGCTACACCCCCCCAACCATTTTTATTGTTTTATTTTTATTTTTATTTTTTTGAGGCAGGGTCTCGCTATGCAGTTCAGGCTAGCCTTGAGCTCACTTTTGTAGCCCAGGCTGGTCTCGGAGTCACACCGATCCTCCTGCCTCAGCCTCCCGAGTGCTGGGATTACAGGCGTGCGCCACCACGCCCGGCTTATTGTTTTAATTTATTGTTGTTTTTATTTTGAGGATAAGGTTTTGCCAAGTCACTGAATTGCACCGACTGGTATCTTAGCTCATGACTGTCTTACCGCTGCCTCCCAAGGGCTGGGATTATAGGTGTGCGCTACCATGCCTGGCTCCAACTATCTTTTTTTTTTTTGTCTTTTTGGGACAGGGTCTTACTATGCAGTTCAGGCTGGCCTTGAGCTCACTTTTGTAGCCTAGGCTGGTCTCGAACTCGCACCAATCCTCCTGCCTCAGCCTCCCGAGTGCTGGGATTACAGGGGTGAGCCACCACGCCTGGCTTCCAACTATCTTGTAGTTGACAATTTAAATAAAAATACTATGGTTACAATTGTGTTATTTCAATATTTCATTTAATGTTTTATTATATTTGTTGAACATATGTTCTGTTGGCATTTTGTTTCCTTTCCCGTCTCCCATTAGCGTCTTTGGGTTTTTGTTATCCTATACTTCCATCTATACCAGCAGTTCTTAACCTGTGGGTTGCAACCCTAGCAGGGGTCGAACGACCAAAACACAGGGGTCGCGTAAAGCCATCAGAAATCATAACTGTAGCAAAATTACAGTTTTGAAGTAGCCACCAAAATTATTTTTTGGTTTGGGGTCACCACAACATGAGGAACTGTATTGTGGTGTCATGGCATTAGAAAGGTTGAAAACCACTGATGTATACCTTTCTCCCCTCCCTACCATCTGGAAGCTTTCAGTTCTTTTACAAGCACCACTTAAATTTTTGGTGTGAATACTTCAGTGAAATCTAAAGTTAAATCATTATCTTCATTTTCTTCCCAAATAAGTACCCACAGTTTGTCTTACACATTACTTTGGTTCAGTGTTACAGTTCCACTTTGTTTTCATACCCTAGACAAGGTAGCTGTGTTTCATCTTGTAGCTCTTCATTTTTGTTTTTTAACCTTTTATTTATTTATTTTGGTTTAAGGTCTCACTATGCAGCTCTGGCTCATAGTGACTCAGCCTACCTGGTGCAGGAATTACAGACATGCACCACTATGCCCAGTTTCAGTGGCTAGTACAGCATGCCTGGAATTCCAGGGCTGGTGGGGCATGTGCTACTAGGGATCAAACCCCGGTCCTTGTGCTTGCCAGGCAGGTGCTTAGACCACTGAGCTATTGGCCCAGCCCTTCTAGCTTTTGTTGCAGTAGAGAAATTTGCATCTCAACTCTGAGAGCTAATCTTTTTTATTCTCTTAGCTGCTTTCCTATCTTTTTGTTAAGGGCATTGTGCAAATTTACTGTCGTGAGTTCCTGTTTGATTTACTTGTGTATGTCCTGCTTGCTGTTTGTCCTTGAATATGAGATTTCATGTCTTTCAAAGCATCTGACAAATTATACCTCCCAGTTTTACCTTTTACCTTTTTGACAGGGTCTTGTTATGCAGTTCAGGCTGACCTTGAGCTCACTTTTGTAGCTCAGGTTGGTCTCCAACTTGCACTGATCTGCCTGCCTCAGCCTCTCGAGTGCTGGGATTACAGGTGTGCGCCACCACAACCAGCTGATACTTCTTTTCTGAAACTTCTTTCCAGTTCTTTATGCTGTACCCTGGGTAATTTCTTTCTTTCTTTTTTTTTTTTAAATAATTTTTTATTTTATTTATTTATTTTTTTCTTGTTTCAGAACCTTTTTTTTTTTTTTGTCTTTTTGAGACAGGGTCTCACTATGCAATTCAGGCTGGCCTTGAGGTCACTTCCGTAGCCCAGGCTGGTCTCAAACTCGCACCGATCCTCCTGCCTCAGCCTCCCGAATGCTGGGATTACAGGCTTGCGCCACCACACCCGGCTAGAACCTTTATTTGTTTATTCACTCATTTTTATGGTTGGCTCAGCCTGTCCTGAGGGCAGGGCTGGCGCAGCATATGGTGCCGGGGATCGAACCGCGGTCCCTGAAGCCGCCCAAGCTTTCCCAAGCAGGCACTTTAGACCACTGAGCCATCCCGCCCGGCCTGGCCTGGGTAATTTCTTATTTCTTTCTTTCAGTACTTTCATTCTTCACTTTTAATCTATGCACTGAATTTTATATTTCATTTAACTATGTTTTAAATTTCTTAAAATAACTTAGTTGTTTGCTTATTGCCTTTGATTATGTAAAAACAAATAAAAATGAGCAAACTGCTATGCACAAGTTTTTCTTGTTGGCCTTTTTGGGAAAGTGAGACTGGCTAGTGCTTTCTGTTACATTCTCTTCCTGCTCAAAAATCCCCTGGGGCCTTACTCTGGCATCACACTGTTGAGCAAACATGCACTATGGACCGGGAGGCAGGAAGCCGCAGCCAGCATTGCTCCATGTGTCACGCCCAGAGGAAGAGCAGCTCCTGAGTCCTGTCAGGAAACCTTTCAGAGTTGTACCCTTTGGAGCACACAGCTGTGGCAGAGACCTTGTTTCTATGGCAACTGAAGGCTTAACTCTTCCTCTGCACTCAGAATTGGCTTGATAAAATTTTAGCCCTGTCCACATTCTAGGCAGACTGATTCATTCTCTTCTCACTGTACTGTCCAGAAAGTAGCTGCTAGTCACAGGTGGATATTTAACCTTAGTTAAAATTTGTAAAAATTTAAAATTACATTTCTTACATATTTGCATTTTCAAGGCTTAGTACCCACACAAGGCTAGTGAGTAACTGTAATCAGACAGCACATGTAAGGGATGCTGGTCATCACTGTAGAAAGTTCTGTCGGAAAGGTCTGCTGGAAAGTGCTGTTCTAATCGCTTCCATAGTATTATCCCAATAGACACAATTGGTAAGTGTGTTGGTTCAGAAAATGGATCAAAAGAACCTGGTACTCTCCAGAATCCGGAAGGTTCTCTTTAGAGTTACTGCCACTGTGCACCATCTTTGCATAGGAAGAATTTAGAGATGGTGCTGCAGTCTGAGAATGGTTTGTGAATCATTGGTGGTCCCCAGTTCTAGTCATCTTACCAAAATTTGGTACCATGAGAAGAAGGGAAAACAAGTAAATAGAAAGGTAGATGAATTCTCAAATAAGCTTTGAGGAAAATGGAGAAAAAAATTCTACATAGGTTTACTGATTTTTTTTTTTTTTTTTTGTCTTTTTTTTGAGACAGGGTCTAGCTATGCAGTTTAGGCTGGCCTTGAGCTCACTTTTGTAGCCCAGGCTGGTCTCGAACTCGCACTGATCCTCCTGCCTCAGCCTCCCGAGTGCTGGGATTACAGGCGTGCGCCACCATGCCCGGCTGGTTTACTGATTTTATGCAACTATCACACTAAGCTGAGAATAGGGAAGATAGGTTTGTGAAGTGACTAGAAAAAACCAGCCTAAGATCTTATTGATAGGTTATGGGTAGAAGGAAAAAGGGAAAAGGGATTTATTCTCTTTGAGGACACAGAGAATTTGGGGAAGATGAGGAATTCTCTCAGATTGGAACAAAGGTAGGCTGAGGTTTTAAGAGCTTGTTGCTAGGGGCAGCGTTTAAAGGGGATGTTTAGAGGAGCTGATTGGTGGAGTCTTCCTTGAGACCATGCAAGGAAATTGTTTCCTGGGCTGAATTGGAGAAGAAGGGGGAAGCAGTCTTGGGAAGATAGACTTTTGTTTTAAGGGCTTCAGTCATATTAGATGAGCACCATGATGATTTAGCAATTTGTACTAGGGCTAGAACATATCACTTACTACCTGATATTTGACTTGTTGGAAATTCCTTGTAATGAAAAAATCATTTCTCTCCAACCCTTTAACCTGCCATCTTGTTCTCCTTTAGTTGCTATAGAACAGTTAAAGGATCTGGAGAAAAGAGATGCACCTCTCCCCCTCAGTATATGGTATCTTGTGTCACTAGAGACAAACCACAGTTAAGAACAGTATGGGTCACACCACAGTGTGGGTCCTTGGACCCACAGGCTGAGCAAAAAGGGAAGAACTACTGACCCAGACATAATAGAACGTACGTCACTTTTTATAGAGCTCTACAGAGACTCTAGATCTTTTTCAGCACAGTACTCCAAATGTCCACAGTCCATACAAACTACTAAGATTGACCTGTGAGACTAAACATGCTAACTGTCCTTCGTCATGGATTTGGGACTTGGAATTGCTATACAGAGAAAGGTTATTGTTGCTGATTGCAGAATGCCCATTATGAGCTAAATGTGTTTGGGGAAAAGGCTAACAAAGAAAAGCCTGTCCTGAGTACTTATGGCTTCTGGGACAGAATAGGTACCTAAATAAAAGTTTAGAGAAGATGAAGAAAGAAAATAATTTGAGGGGGAAAGAAAAAATGATTTGTATTGAAAAAATAAATTAGCGCTTAGTTCATACTGTTGACTTTTGAGTTTGGCAACAGAGGGTTGGAGTTGACTTTCTGGAAGAAATTAATCTGAAAAGAAAGGTGATTAGTAAGCTAACAGGAAGTTATTTGTTCGTTTACTCGTCTTTTTGAGGCAGTCTTGTTATGTAGGCTGCCTTTGGGTTCACTTTGTACTCTAGGCTAGCCTCAAAACTCAGCCATCCTCCTGCCTCAGCCAGCACTGGGATTACAGGTGTGCACCACCACGCCTAGCTAGACAAATTTTTAAAAAGAATTTATTTATTTATTTATTTATTTATTTTTTGTGGGACCAGGGTTCGAACTCACGACCTTGCACTTGCCCAGCAGGCACTTGTGCCTCGGAGCTATCTCCCTAGCCCCTAAAAAAGAATTTAGAGGTAGTTCTTTTAGGAGGAAGAAGTCATGAAAAATGCCTTCCTGGGCCGGTGAGATAGCTCAGTGGACTAAGTCCCTGCTTAGGCCGGTTCTGGGACCAGGGTTCAATCTCTGGTACAGCAGGCCTCTCTGGCCTCCTCCCTGGGGCATGAGATGGGTGACTGAGACTGGGCTTGGTGGTGCACTCCTGTAAGCCCAGTGCGGGGGAGGCTGAAAACAAGAGTGACAAACTTGGAGTGACAAGTTTGATCTGCATAGTGAGACCCTGTACCAAATACACAGGAAAATAAATAAATTAAATAAATAAAATGCTTTCCAAAGGATAATGAACTAACAGATGCTCTGCAGAAAAATTGATAAACTATTAAAATCATTAGTAAACCATAAATTTTTGGTTTCTAAGTGAGTGGTTTCTTTTTTTTAAAAGCAAATCTGGAAACAAAATTTCTCCTTAGTTTTTCCTGATTATAAAAATAATCAAAATGCCGGGCATGGTGGCTCACGCCTGTAATCCCAGCACTCGGGAGGCTGAGGCAGGAGGATTGGTGCAAGTTCGAGACCAGCCTGGGCTACAAAAGTGAGCTCAAGGCCAGCCTCAACTGCATAGCAAGACCCTATCTCAAAAAGACAAAAAAAAAAAGGAAAAAAAAAAAAAAAAGAAAAAAATTTACTGTACAAATTTTAGAGTAGGGCCAGAGATACAGCTCAGCAGCATAGTGCCTGTCTGGTAAGGTTGTGAGTTGGGTTCCCAGTACCCGAAAACTAAACACATAAAATATTTCAGAGTAAGGTAGAAAACAAAAGCCTTCCTCCCTTCATGTCTCTTAGTATGTGTTTCTCCAGATATTTGCCTCTGCACATGAATGCCTGTGTAGAGCAGTGCAAGGTGCATTGTGTTTGTCATTTCACAGCTTGTATTTTTTTTTTTTTTTTTTTTTTTTTTTTTTTTTTTTTTTTTTTTTTTTTTTTTTTTTTTTTTTTTTTTTTTTTTTTTTTTTTTTTTTTTTTTTTTTTGAGACAGGGTCTCACTATGCAGTTCAGGCTGGCCTTGAGCTCACTTTTGTAGCCCAGGCTGGTCTCGAACTCGCACCGATCCTCCTGCCTCAGCCTCCCGAGTGCTGGGATTACAGGCGTGAGCCACCACGCCCGGCCACAGCTTGTATTTTAAAATGTCCTCATTGTTTAATGTCAGTGACAGTTGTAGTTTGTACTGTTCTTGTTGCTGTTGTAACTTCTGGAAACTTGTCCTACGTGGAAGTCGCACTTATTTTCAGCACTGCCCCACCCCCAGCCATTGTGCTGTGAGTAAATTCCTTTCCTAGGGAGAACATTATCTACTGTCTCCCTAAGTTGTTATAAGACCACAGGAAAAGATTGGATAGCACCTCCTTCCTATAAGCTTAGGTTCTTCTTAGGGACCAATTAAATTATAAGCTACAAAACCCCAGAACTTGGCCCAACTGCAGGGAACATTTGGTAAATGAATAGCACACAGCTGTAGGATTCATAGGTACCTTTCTTCTCTCCCAGGCCTCAGTTCTAAAGTGACCCGAGTATGTCTGCTTCCTGAGGTCACTGCTTCTCTTTTCTTTCTGACGGAATGATTGCTTTTGCTAGTGCTAGACTACAAGTGTGAAGCGTTTTGATCTTGGATCCACGATCTGAGCAGCTCTTTACAGAAGGGCTGGGCCAGCAGGGAGACATTTCAGGTTAGGCATGGAGGCAGCAAGTCCTGCATCTGTACTCACTGGCTGCTTTTGCCTTCTTGAGATGCTGGCAAAGAGACAGTGAGTGTGTTGGACTGGGAGCTGGAACAGGTGACCCTGGGATTCACCGAGGATCTTCTGGGGATTGAGCCGTTGGCTGCACAGTCCAGGTTGCTGTCAGGAGGCAGGCTAGCTAGTGTCCTGATTTTCTCTCCTCTAGAAACCTGATAAAATGACCAATAATCAAGCATTTTATTTGATTTGTAAAAAAAAACAAAACAAAACAAAAAAACAAACCTTCCATCTGTGCCTGAATGGTTAAGTATTCCTGAATGAGAAAAAGTGCCTTTTTTTTTTTTTTTTAAAGGTTTGGTGCTTCCTTTTTAAAAAGATGTTGGTATTCCTTGTGACTGTGTGAGGCCAACTGTGACAGCACAAGTAAAGGCATTAAATGTGACCCAGAACCTGGAAATGGAGCTGAGAATGAAGTTTGACCCATGCTCCACTGCAAGGTCACTGTAGTTCCAGCGAACTCAGATCCTTTTTGGATGACATGTGTCATTTCCTGCATTCCCAAACAAAGTAGAGAAACAGGAGCAGATTAGGAAAAGTACTTGGAAAAATTCTGTGATGATTTGGGCCCCAGCCAGACTTAATTCTTTTTTTTTTTTAATTGTTGTTTGTTTGTTTGTTTGTTTGTTTGTTTATTTACTTTTGTGGCCAGTTCAGCCTGCCCTGAGGGCAGGGCTGGCGCAGCATGTGGTGCCGGGGATCGAACCGCGGTCCTTGCAGCTGCCTAAGCTTTCCTAAGCAGGTGCTTTAGACCACTGAGCCATCCTGCTGGGCCCCCAGACTTAATTCTTGAATGGTTGAGCTCTTCCTACTGAGACTGTTGCCTGTTTTTATTGGCTAATGTATCTTTTTGAGATAAGAAGCAAGTGGAATGGTAACAAACAGTACTGTGTAATATTAACTTTTATTTTTTAGACCAGGTCTGGCTTTGTAGTTCAGGCTAGCCTTGACCTAACTATAGCCTGTGCTGGCCTAAATGCACAGCGATCCTCTTGCCTCACCCTCCCGAATGCTGGGATTATAAGTGTGTGCTGCTATCTGATTGTAACTACTATTTCTAAAAGGAGATATGTATTTACTGCCTGCTGCCTCCAGCCACCCTTTTAAAAGGGGTTACCTGTATTTGCTCTCTGGATCTTTACCCACAGAGGTAGTTAACTGGGATATCATTGGCGTTGGGCAGATAAGGAAACTGGGCCCCAGGGTGCAGGAACTCCCTAAGAACTTTATACAGCTAGAAGGTGGAATGGCTCTAGTAAATGATACCTCTCATTCTTATTAAATGGCAATCAGTTTGGATGTCAGAAATACAATTGTGAGGGCCAGCCAGATAGCTCAGTGGACCAAAGCACCTGTTTAGGCAGAGCGCAGTGTTTGGGTTGTATCCCTAGCCTGTCAGCTTGCTGTGCCGGCCCCGCCCCCAGGGCGTGCTTAGATGGAGCTTGAGACATGCGTGGTGGTGCACGCCTGTAATGCCAGTGCTTGGGAGGCTGAAAATAGGAGGATCACTGTGAGACCAGTCTGTACAGTGAGACCCTGTAGGCCTTGTACTAAATATATTAAAAGAAGAGAGAAAGAAAGAAAAGGGAATACAATTGTGAAAATCTTTTTCAGTCCTACGGACGTTCTTCCATTTAGAAGCCTATAGCATTCTTTGTAATTTCATAAAATAGTGGAGAAATAAAACATACTCCCTTACCATATCTGTCCTAAGAGTCAAGCCTGCAACTGCTTTGTTCCCCTCTGTTATAATGTCAGTCCTCTCAGCCCCCTTTGACACTAGCAGACCTACTGACATATCCTTCTCCCTACCTCTCACTCTCTGTGTCTTTTCCCCTTTTTAAATAGCTTATAAAATTCTGTGGTCAGCCGCTACACGTAGCGTCTTGTGCAGTACACTTAGCCCAGTCCACTCTGCTTTGTGGCTGTCTACCTGCACTGGAAGGACCTGGGCATCTTAACTTATGAGCAATGACCTCCAGCTCCTGGGACTTACACCATACCTTATGTTGCCCCGAAACGCCCTTTTAGTCTTTGCCCCCTTTTAGTCTTTGCCGGCGCCCTTCTTTTCTATTTCATTGAAAAAACAGTTAACCCTTGCACCCGCCCACACCTTGCTCCTGTTTCCTCCTTTCCTGTACCCAGTTACCAGCTGTCCCTGCGCCTTGTAGGGGAATACACCTCCCCTTAGACCGCAGATTTCAGCCGAGTTGCGGTGTCCATATGGCTCTTTGTCTTTCCTCTATTTTCCAGCCTAAAAGTGGGTTCTCTGCTTCATCTACCCCCTTTAGGGTTTTTTTTTTTTTTTTTCTTTCAGGACCGGGGTTTGAACTCATGACCTTGAACTTGACAGACAGGGACTGTGCCAGGAAGCTATCTCCCTGGCCCCCGAGACCCCCTATAGGTTTTTAGAGAAACTGCTTCATTGAGGTAGAATTCACATACCATACAATGCATCCTGTGAAGTGAACTCTTCACTAATTTTTAGCATAGAGAATTTTGCAAGCATTACCATGGTCATCAAATACTTTTATTGTTCTATAAAGAAAGCAAATAGCCAGGCATGGTGGCTCAAGCCTGTAATCCCAGCACTTGGGAGGCTGAGGCAGGAGGATCGTTGTGAGTTTGAGACCAGCCTGGGCTACAAAAGTGAGCTCAAAGCCAGCCTGAACTGCACAGTGAGACCCTGTCTCAAAAAAAAAAAAAAAAAAGAAAAAGAAAAGAAAAAAAGAAAAAAAAAGAAAGCAAATAACTCTTAGCAGTACCTTATCTCCCCGCTACCTTATCTCCCTGCGTCTACCCTTGCTCCAGGCATCCACTAATTTGCTTTCCCTCTGTCTATTCTGGAACTGTTTTTTTCCCCCTGTTCTACTAGGGTTTGAACCAGGAGCCTTAGTGCTGAGTTACATCCCCAGCTCCTAGTTCATTTTATTTATTTATTTGTTTGTTTGTTTATTTTCATTTTATTTTGAGAAAGGGTTTCACTAGGTTATTGAGTTGTTCAAGCTGGGCTCGAGTTTGGAATCATCCCCCTCAGCTTCCCTGGACGCTGAGATAATAAGTGTATACCACTGGGTCCCACTTGCTTCCTTTCTTTTCTTTCCTTTCCTTTTTCTTGTTCCATTTTCCTTATTCTTCTCTTGAGAGGGAGCACGCTGTCACACTATTCAGTTCAGGTGTTGAATTCACTATGTAGTCCAGGCCGGTCTGGAACTCAAAGTGATCCTCCTGCCTCAGCCCTCCAACTGCTGGGATTACAGGTGTGTACCACCGTGCCTGGGCACCTCTTCCTCCTCCTCCTCCTCTTTTTTTTTTCTTCTTTGCTTCCTTTTCTTTTTCCTCCTCTCTTTCTCACTTCATTTCTTTTTATGGTTGAATAATATTCTCCTGTGTGGGATAGTCCATTTTATATCTATATTTGTGTGTGTGTGTGTGTGTGTGTGTGTGTGTGTGTGTGTGTGTGTGAGAGAGAGAGAGAGATTATTTAGAGACAAGATCTTGCTAAATTACCCCAGGCCCGGTATGAATTTTGCTGTCCTCTTACCTCAGCCTTCCAGAATGCTAAGATTATACATGTGTGCAAATTTTTATATGGACATAGTTCTACTTCTGCTGCATACATATCTACAAATACAATTTCTGGGTTATATGATAACTGTTTGATCTTTTTTGAGGATTTGCCAGACTTTTCCAAAGCAACTGTACTGTTTACACTCACACAAACTGAGTATAAAATTGTGATTTCTCTGTATTCTCCCAGTAGTGGTTTGTGTATGTATGGGTATGTATGAAATTGCCAGGCTTGGCTTGACATGTTTTGTGTCTTTTCTTTTTTTACTTTTTTTTTTGAGACAGGGTCTCGCTATGCAGTTGAGGCTGGCCTTGCGCTCACTTTTGTAGCCCAGGCTGGTCTCGAACTCACACTGATCCTCCTGCCTCGGCCTCCCGAGTGCTGGGATTACAGGCGTGAGCCACCACGCCCGGCTGTGTCTTTTCTTTTATTTTTATTATTATTATTATTTATTTATTTTTTTTTTGTGGGACTGGGGTTCAAACTCATGACCTTGCACTTGCCCAGCAGGCACTTGTGCCTCAGAGCCATCTCCCCAGCTCCTATGTCTTTTCTTTTAAAGAATTTTTTATTTTATTTTATTTTATTTTCTTGTTTCAGAACCTTTATTTGTTTATTCACTCATTTTTACAGCCGGCTCAGCCCGCCCCGAGGGCGGGGCTGGCGCAGCATGTGGTGCCAGGGATCGAACCGCGGTCCCTGAAGCCGCCCAAGCTTTCCCAAGCAGGGGCTTTAGACCACTGAGCCATCCCGCCAGGCCCCTCTTTTTTTTTTTTTTTTTTTTTTTTAATTTTAATTTTTAAATTTTTTTTCTTGTTTCAGAACTTTTGTTTATTTATTTATTTTTATGGCTGGCTCAGCCTGTCCTGAGGGCAGGGCTGGCGCAGCATGTGGTGCTGGGGATTGAACCGCAGTCCCTGCAGCCGCCTAAGCTTTCCTAAGCAGGCGCCTTAGACCACTGAGCCATGCTGCGGGACCCCATTGTGTCTTTTCTTTTTTATGATTAATCTGACTAGAGAATTATAAATTCTGTTCTTGGGAAGAACCAGCTTTTGGTGCCAATGGTCTCTGTGGCTTTGTTTCTGTTTTGTTAATATCGGTTCTTTGTTTTATCCTTTGCATTTCTTTCTTTCTCTCACTTCCTCCCCTACCCCTTCCTTTTCTCTCCCTTTTTGACATCCGTGGGTGGGTGTGAACATCTTTTCAGTTTCATTCTCCTTTCTCTTTTTAGGTTAAGAATTGAAACTAGATCATCATTTTTTTTAAAAAACCCTTTTTTGTTTGTTTTGCAGTGCTGTGGATTGGACTCAGGGCCTTTGTACTGAGCTATAGCTCCAATTTCAATTTTTGAGATAGGGTCTCGCTAAATTGTGCAGGTGGAATTTGAATTTGGGATTTTCCCACCTCTGCCCTAAATGCTGAATTTTCAGGCATATGCCAGTATACCTGGCTTTAAAAAAAATACAAGCATTTAAAATTATAAAGCTTTATTGAGCTTTTTTGGTATTATATATTGTATAAATTTTGTTTATATTGTACCTTTATTTTCATTGATTTCAACATATTTCTTGTGTTTTTTTTCCCTACTATGATTCATGGGTTATAAAAATTATCTTAAATAATTTTCAGGTATCTAGAGATATTCCAGATGTCTTTCTGGTATAATTCTGTTGCTATTTGAGAGCATACTTTCTAAGATTTGAACTCTCTTACCTTTTTCTGAGAATTATTTTAGAGCCCACAGTGCACTGTAGTCTGGTAAATAATTTGCATCCATTTGAAAAGCATATTTTCTGCTCTTCTTAGGTGGATTTTTTTTTTTTTCTTCTAACACAGAAGAAATGATTTATTGTACACGCTTTACACTCAGCCAAAAGGGAGAACAGAAGTAGTCCAGAATGCCAGAGATCCAGGGCAAAAAACCAGGGGACTGCTTAGTTTGAACCCAGTAGATCTCTGAGGTGGTCTTGGCGATCAGATGACAATGCAGTTCTAATCCATTGAGACGTTCTAGACAGCACGCAGTCCAAAATCTGTTCCAGCCATGTCAGCCTCCAGCATTCTTTATTTCTGTTCCTTTGGCCTCCATGGGTGTACGAACTATTTTACTTGGACCTCTGTCTCATCTTTCTTCTTTTACGCTTCAGTCTGCGCATTCGCTTCTTCCTCCACTTGGCTCTC
>PVJA010004996.1:0-38105 GCA_004027025.1 Myocastor coypus | reverse complement strand
CTTCTTAGGTGGATTGTTGCATCAGTGTCAGTTCTATTTGTTGTTTTTTTTTTGGGTCTTCTAAAACTGTACTGATTTTCTGCCTACTTGTTTTATTAACCACAGAGGAAAGACTGTTACAAAGCTACTCCAGCTTCCTTCTGCTAAGTGCTTGTATGGTTACCATTGTGTCATTTTACTTGTAACCCATCAGTATTGCAAAAGCTTTTCTTATAGAAAGTATACTTTGGCGCTTGGCAGGCTGAGGCAGGAGGATTATGAGTTTGAGGCCAGCCCAGGGGCCTCATTTCTTTCCTGTTTCTCTTCTCTCTCCCTACTTTCCTTTCTTTCTGTGTGTGTGTGTGTGTGTGTGTGTGTGTGTGTGTGTGTGTGTGTGTTTCCTGCCTTTATTTGGATCAGGAAAGTTTTTATATCTCATTTTATCTCCTCTGAGTGCATATTGGCTTTATCTCTTTGACTTACTTGTAGAGATGGTCTAGATTTTACGATATACATCTTCAACTCATCAGTATGTCTGGTAGGATTGTCTTAGTGTGCAGCATATGAACCTGGAAGTCGCATTCTCCCATTTACCTCCCTAATGACCTATGACACTATTTCCACGCATTTTACAGACAAAAACTATATCTCAGAATATGTTGGGATAAGAGGGCATTGGTTGGTTTGTGTTTTAAGCAGTTAATTATTTTTTAAAAAAATAACTTAAAAGTTGGGAGCCCGGCGGGATGGCTCAGTGGTCTAAAGCGCCTGCTTGGGGAAGCTTGGGCGGCTTCAGGGACCGCGGTTCGATCCCGGGCACCACATGCTGCGCCAGCCCTGACCTCGGGGCGGGCTGAGCCGGCCATAAAAATGAGTGAATAAACAAACAAAGGTTCTGAAACAAGAATAAAAATAATAAATTAAAAAAAAAAAAAAAAAACTTAAAGTTGGGAAAAATTTTTATTATCTACCTAGCCGAATTTGATTTTTTTTTTTTTCTAAGACAGGGTCTCATAATGTGGTCCTGTAGTCCAAGCTGGCCTTGAACTTGTGGTGATGTACCTGCCACAGCTTCTCAAGTTCTGGGTTCGCAAACATGTGCCACTATACCCTGAATTTGACTTTAAATGGGTTGAGAAATACAGTCAGGCAAGGAGGTATAGGTCTATAATCCATAATCCTTCCTCCTACCTGAGGTCAAAAATTTAAGCCTAGGGGCAACCTGCTTGGGTTCCTCTTCTGTTCCCCTCTTGGACAGAAGCTTTCTTTCCCTCAGTAAATATTCTGCTCTTTTTTTTTTTTTTTAAGTAAGCCTAATCCTGAACAATTTAGCAAGACTCTGTCCATAAATAAAAAGGAAGAGCTAAAGATGTAGCTCAGTGAAAAATTGCTGGATTCAGTCTCTAGTACAAAAAAAAAAAAAAAAAGTAAAACTGACCAGCCTTTGGCAGATTTCTGAGCCTCTGCCCCAGTCCCAGGTACTTCACAGTAGTATGAGTAGGCCCTAAATAATAAAATCTAGGGTTCATAGTTCACACAGCAGGTATATCAGATAATTTACGTATAGTAAGATCTCAGGCCATATGAAGTTGACACATGAAAGGCACATGTATCCTAATTTTTCAGTTCTGTGCTTCAAGTAGCTAACTAAGAAGGCAAGTGAACTTTAGTATAACCAAGATGGGAATGCTGGGCTATAAATAGTAGAGGCTGCCATTATCAGTTTAAAGCCAGTTAGCATAACAGGTTCCACTTATGTAAGAATCAAGAAGGATCATGGTGGAAGTCTTCGGTCTCCCACATCCTAGCAGAACTAAGCTCCTTTAGTTGCCAGCGTCTTTCTGAATATGGAAACTCTCTACTCTGTTTCAAGTAAGCCTTCCTGTTTCAAGCAGTAGACTCAGGGACCTGTTGCTTGTGAGTAGTGAAATATTCACTTAGCCAGCTCTCAGGAGTGCCGATCATTAAGTCTTGTTTAGCTGTCGTGGGCTCACAGCTAATCTCTGCAGTTCTCCTTTTAAGGATTCATCTGTAGACAGGCACGGCCTGTTCTCTGGCAGCTAAGTTGTCTGTTCTCTCATCCAAAGAGCTTTGAACAACTCATCCAAAATGTAGAAGCAACTTAACTCATTTTGTGTGTCAACTGTTGAAATTTTAAATAATTATTAGGGATACTAATAACTGTATTGAACAAGATTTTTGAGGACTTGTCCAGTGTGCAGTTTTATGGTAAATATTTGTATATACCTACATATATTTAATTCCCTTAACCACTGTGAACTGTATGTGAATCAGTTTTTTTTTAATATGTTTGCTCAGGAAAATCCTTGGACTGTGCAACACTTTTATAGATCCAGTTGGATTGGTCTGTGATACAAGAGAGAAAGGGGTTGTGAACTTGGTATTTTTTGAGTGCCTGTTCTGGGCCAGGCACTGGCGTAGTACTTTTTTTAACACATGTTCTCATGTTTCTTTAGAACCGTCTCATGTGATAGGAAAAAGTTACTCCTGTCTTATAGATGGGAAGTGACAGAGCCAGAATTTGAATGTCTTAACTCCAGCATCACTTTTTACGGCCTTGATGATGGTTTACTTTTTTAAAAATTATTTTTATTTTTTTTTATTTTTGAGACAGGGTCTCACTGTGCAGTTCAGGCTGGCTTTGAGCTCACTTTTGTAGCCCAGGCTGGTCTCGAACTCACAACGATCCTCCTGCCTCAGCCTCCCGAGTGCTGGGATTACAGGCGTGAGCCACCACGCCCAGCTGATGATTTACATTTTAGATGTGACTGAGTTTAAATTCTTTCCTACTATATTGTTGACCTGAAGTATTGGTAAAGGAAAAGAAGGCCAAAGTAGATGATACTGTGTTGATCCACACCTACAGGTTGTTTTTTGTTCCTCTTTCAATAAGCTCTTAGAAGAGGAGGACCCACATTACTCAGCTTTTGTTTATTTTGGGAGTACTGGAGATCAAACCTGGGGCCTCACACATGCTAAACAAGCACTGCATCACCAAGCAATACCACTGAGTCCAGAGATAGTTTTGTTTTTGTTTTCATGTGTATATTTTGTGATGGGGTTTTTACTTTGTGGCCCAGGCCCACTTGAAACATGCGATCCCCCTGTTTCAGCTCCCTGAGTGCTGGGATTATAGATATGCAATGCTGTGCCCAGGTTAAAATAGTTTTGATGCTATTTAGTCTTCATTCTTCTTTCTTTGTGGATATACACTTTGTTTCTTCTTGGAATTCCCATTTCCTTCCAATTCCTTTACCAAAATTTATTTATTTATTTATTACTTATTTATTTTTATGTATTTAGTACAGGGTCTCACTATGCAGCTCAGACTCATGGTGATCCTTCTATTTTCAGCCTCCCCAGTGCTGGAATTAGAAGCTATGCCATCATGCCCAGTCTCAGTGGCTGGGGTAGGGCTGGTGTGGCATGTGGTGCTGGGGATTGAACCCAGCACTTAGTCTGCTAGCTATCTTGCTGGCCCTTTACAAAAAGTTTAAAAGTTTTCTGAATGATAAATCTATGAATAGAATGTGCTTAAAGGAGTAGTACTATGCTAAAAACTTCTCAACTGCTGATTTTAGTTAGCATGATCCTTGGAAAGGACATAAAACATTTGTGTACTTGCTATTTAAATATAAATTTGAGAAGCAACAAAATCTTCTGACAGATGTAGAATAATCTGTGGTAAGGAGGAAGTAAAGTGAATCTGGCTTGTGAACACTTGCTTTATTTACCTGGCAGATGAATTTCAAACTTCTTTCACCCCTGAAGTGGAGATCCAAATCCATATACATTGACTGTGACCTGACTATCATTTACTTATAAGAATGTTCCAAGCTGGGCGTGGTGGCGCACGCCTGTAATCCTAGCTCTTGGGAGGCTGAGGCAGGAGGATCGGTGTGAGTTCAAGACCAGCCTGGGCTACAAAAATGAGCTCAAGGTCAGCCTGAACTGCATAGTGAGACCCTGTCTCAAAAAGACAAAAAAGCCGGGCGTGGTGGCTCACGCCTGTAATCCCAGCACTTGGGAGGCTGAGGCAGGAGGATCTTTGTGAGTTCGAGACCAGCCTGGGCTACAAAAGTGAGCTTTAAGTCAGCCTGAACTGCACAGTGAGACCCTGTCTCAAAAAAAAAAAAAAAAAAAGACAAAAAAAAACATGTTCCAGATAGTCTTGAAACCTGTGCGATTAGGTAACAAAGCCTACCTCAACACTTAATGATTTTGGGTCAGTGGCAAGACTCAGCTGTCCAAAGCGCCTGCTTAGGAAAGCTTAGGCACTTGGAGGGACCGCGGTTCAATCCCCAGCACCACATGCTGCGCCAGCCCCGCCCCCAGGGCAGGCTGAGCCGACCATTAAAAAAAAAAAAAAAAAACCCAAAAAATTTAAAACAATTTAATGATGTGAAGCTATATTCACAATTCTGTTACACAGGCGTTCAGGCAGTGCTCAGCTAGGCGATTCTTCCGTATTTGGCAACAGATGAGTGGCTCATGAGGTTGAAGTTAGGTAGTGGCTATAGCTGAAAGGTCTTACATGGCCTTACATAGCTGGCACATTGAGAACCTCTTCATGTGGCATCTGGATCCCATGACTGAGCCTTCTAAAGCAGAAATTGTAATTCTTTTAGGACCCGAAGTGTTTATTCTACTGAGCTATCTCCCTGGCACCATCAATTTTTCAAATCAAATATTTGACCTGGTTTTTTTTTTTTTTTTTTTGCGGGACCAGGGTTAGAACTCACAACCTTGCACTTCCCATGCAGGAACTTGTGCCATGGAGCTATCTCCCGGGCTCCTGAAAGTTTTACATTTATTTAATTTATTATTATTTTTTATTATTATGGCTGGTTCACCTGCCTTGGGGGCAGGGCTGGCACAGCATGTGGTGCTGGGGATTGAACCATGGTCCCTGCCGCCGACTTAAGTGTTGCTAAGCCGGCGCTTTAGACCACTGAGCCATCCCACCAGCCAATGACCTGGTTCTTTAATAAGTAGAAAAGAGAAAACAAGTAGCTGTGATAATAGGCATATCTCACTGTGGTACAGTGCTTGCTTAGTATACACAAGGCTCTGGTTTGGGTCCCATCCTTACATATCCTAAAACTGGGGATGCACCTCTGTATTTCAGGCACATAGAAAATATGCCTAAGGATTTCTGCTGTGTATAGGAACCTGCAGTTAGATACTTTGCAAAATGTGGATGTCAGTGGTGGTGGTGATTATTTTAAAGTTGAGATGTGATTACATACTATAAGATACTTCCATTGTAAGTATATAATTCATTGATTAAAAAAACCCTCTAAATGTATATAGATTTGTGCAGCCATCACTAAAATCTAGTTCTGTAATACTTCCTTCTCCAGAAATTTACCTTAAATCTGTTTGTAGCAATCTTTGCTCTACCTTCACTGCCAGATTATTTGCCTCTTTGGATACTTTGTACAAATTAAATCATCCATTTTTTTTTTTTTTAATTTGTCTTCCTTCACTTGTATGTTTTTGAGATCCATTTGTGTTGAGGATGTGTGAACCACAGACATTTAATTGTTAAATATTATGGAGTTGTGTGACCTTGTCACATTTTGTCTGTCCATTTGCCAGTGTATAGACTTCGGATTGCTTCTAATTTGAGCCAGTTATAAATGATTCATCTATGAACATTTATGTTGTTTATGCATTCATAAGTTAAGTTTGTGTTTCACCTCTTTTTTAAACTTATTTTTTTCTTTCATCATTTATTTATCTATTTGGTATGAGGTCTTGCTACATAGTTTGGACTTGCAGTGATCTTCTGGTCTTAGCCTCCCCAGTGCTGGGATTACAGCATATGCCACCATGCCTGATTTACATGGCTGGCATAGCCTTGATGGGGCTTTGAGACTAGCATGGAATGTGGTACCCAGGGATCAAATCCTTGTGCTTGCCAGGCAGGTGCTTAGATGGCTGAGCTATGTTTTACCTATTAAGAAACAAACTGGCTGTGTGTGGTGGTGCATGACTATTATCTCAGAACTTAGGAGGCTGAAGCAGGAGCTTAGCTGCAAGTCTGAGACCAGTTTGATCACCATGGTGAAACCTTGTCTCTAAAAGAAAATCAAATTTAAAAAAAATCCTGAAAACCCCCAGGCAAACTATTTTAAAAAGTGACTATACATTGTACATCCTTACCAGGAATTTGTCACATCGTTGCCACCATCTGGTATTGTTAGTGTTATGGACTATATCCATTCCAGTAGGTACTTAGAGGTCTCCCTTTGTGTCTTTAGTTTATATGTTTTCCTAATAACCAATAATGTTGATCCTTTCTTAGATGTTTTTTTTTTTTTTTTTTTTGGTCTTTTTGAGACAGGGTCTCACTATGCAGTTGAGGCTGGCGTTGAGCTCACTTTTGTAGGCCAGGCTGGTCTCGAACTCGCACTGATCCTCCTGCCTCAGCCTCCCAAGTGCTGGGATTACAGGCATGCGCCACCATACCCGGCTCTTAGATATTTATTAGCAATTTGTCTGTCCTTTTTTTTGTTTTTTCCTTGTTTCAGAACTTTTGTTTGTTTATTTATTTTTATGGCCGGCTCAGCCTGCCCTGAGGGCAGGGCTGGCGCAGCATGTGGTGCCGGGGATGGAACCATGGTCCCTGCAGCTGCCCAAACTTTCCTAAACAGGTGCTTTAGACCACTGAGCCATCCTGCCGGGCCCCATGTCTGTCCTTTTAAGGGTTATATCTGTTTAAGTCTTCACTCACTTGTTTGGCTTATTGGTTTTTGGTTCTTTTTTTTCAATCTCAGAAGACCCAACCCAGGACCCTGCATGTGCTAGGCAAGCAGTGTACCACAGAGCTGCACCCCCCAGCCCTGTACTAGGAATTGAATTCTTGACCTTGTACTTGCCAGGCAGGTGCCACGTCACTGAGCTGCATCCCTAGGCAGGACAGTCTTGCTTGCTTGCTTTCATCTTTTGTCTCTTTGAGTTAACATCTTACTATGCAGTTCAGACTGGCCTTGAACTCACAACTATCCTCCTGCCTCAACTTCCCCGAGTGCTGGGATTACAGGCATAAGCTACCACACCCATCTCCAAGATAGATTTTTTTTGGTGGGAGCAGGGATTGAACTCAGGCCCTTATGCTTGCTAATCAAGTGCCTATTGTACTGAGCTATTTCCCTGGCCCCCCAAGACAGTTTCTTTTCTTTTTTTTTTGTGGTACTGGGGATTGAACTCAAGATCCTATGCTTGAGCCGGGCGTGGTGGCGCATGCCTGTAATCCCAGCACTTGGGAGGCTGAGGCAGGAGGATCAGTGCAAGTTTGAGACCAGCCTGGGCCACAAAAGTGAGCCCAAGGCCAGCCTGAACTACATAGCTAGACCCTGTCTCAAAAAGACAAACAAACAAACAACAACAAAAAAAATGATCCTGTGCTTGCCAGGCAGGTGCTTACTCTACTGAGCTATCTCCCCAGCCCCCAAGACAGTTTCTTAAAGAGCTTTTTTCTTTTCTTTTCCACATAGGTTCTCATTATATGGTACAGGCTGGCCTTGAATTAGTCTTGTTCTCTTTTATGTAGCCTAGACTAACCTTGAACTCCATGATCCTCCTTCCTCAGCCTCTAAAACAACAATTTTAAGTTAAAAACAAAATTGAAAGGTTTATAGGGTCAGTGAGATAGCTCAGTGGACTAAGTAAGCAACTACTTAGGCAAACATAGGTACCAGGGTTCTATTACTGCACTACATGCTGCACCGGCCCTGCCCCTGGCTGCCCTTTGCCAGACACTGAGACCGGGCATGGTGGTGCATGTCTGTAATCCCTGCACTGGGGAGGCTGAAAACAGAGCATTTTAAGTCTGAGCTGTGTAGTGAGACCCTGTACCAAATATATTAAAAAAAGAGCAAGTTTTATAGTTTTAGCTCTTACATATACTGTATCTGTGTTGCATTGTGAGTCAGTTTGTGGGTATGATGTGAAGATTCAAGTTTCTCTTTTTTTTTTTTCTCGCTTCCACCCCTACCTGTGGGAGTGCCCCCCCTCCATGTATATATCCACTTGTTCCAGTACTGTTTGTTTAAAAGAACATCCTTTCCTCCCACTGAATTCTCTTGGCAAAATCAGCTGCTTATAAATTAATAGTTATTTCTATACTTTCTGACCCAGTGATTTTTTAATCAGCCAGTTACTTACAGCTTATTGTAAGTTTTTTTTTTTTTTTTAGGTACTGGGAATTGACCTCAGGAACTTGCTCTTGCCAGGCAAGTGCTTATTCTACTGAGTTTTTTCTCTGGCCCTTTATCATAAGTTTTGAAGTTGGATAAGTATATTATTCAACTACTTTGGCCCTCTATTTCAAAGTTGCTTTGGGCCTACTAGGTGTATACATTTGTATGTTTTAAAAGCCTTTTTCTATTTGTTGAAAGTGATGATCTGTTCCAAATCGTTGCTATTTTGTAGTGAGTTACCCCTGTGTCTTCTCATAGAGGGGCTGAAACCAGCTCCCTGCTCTTTGAGAGGTTACAGTAGATGAAGGCCTCCTAGCCACCTGCCCTTGATATCTTGGTGGTCTTCCAGGTTAGAAATGTTAACTTGAACACTGGTGAATGTCATGGCCAACTCAAGTGCCCTCTGAGTTCTGCTACTGTGCCTCATGCCTCACTGGTAGTTGGCACTGAGTATACTTGGAGAGGATGGAGGAGTTTCTGTGATGGAGAATAAATTGAGGACTGTGCTTTAGCACCGATCACCCTAGCCCATCCACCCTTATTTCAAATCCACCTTTGTATTTGGGAGTTTGTAACAGCCTGACAAAGTCCTATTCTCTATGCCCCAAAGGACCAGAAACTTTGAGGTTGACTGCTTTTATCAGATTTTTTAAAAAAACATATTCTTGCCTAAGCCTACACACACTTATCACTCAAACCAGTTATGCTTTTATCTTTTCAGAAGCATGTGAGAAGAAACTCACCCTGCATTCTAGTATTTCCTTTCCTCAGTTTTACTTTGGGAAACATTTTATCTCTTTCTTTTAAAAATTGGCTGTTTATCTTTTAATGCTTCAGATATGTATTTCTTTTGAACTGGCTGCCTTCCAAAACTGAATTTTTATCTTCTTTCTTCACAAGGCCTTTTGTCTAGATTCCTTTAAACTCAACTAATATTTACTGAGCATTTAATTATGTAAATGCAGGAATCATTTTGCCCCTAATAATGTCCAGGAATAGATTAAACATGGTTTTCGCCTCTGTGGAGTGTAGTCAGGTCCCAATACACAGGAAGTGTCAGTGCGCAGGGAGAGGGCAGCCTTTGAGCAAGGGAGGATACAGGGAGGATGGAGGGCTGCTTTTCCAGAGAAGCTGTTGTGTATCAGTGCTTTCCTTGCTTTGCATTTTTGAAAAATACAATGTTGACTTTCAAATTTTAAATCTTAGCTGTCTCTTGTGGTTTATATGTCATCATTTCTAGGTGTAGGGCAGACAGAGTTTGTGACTTTCAGCCATCCTTTATTTCTCTGGGTTTACTTTTCTGCCACTGATTTCACAAGACTAGGGGCTGGAGTTTTGACTGAGGCTTTAAATGTGGTGCTGGTTTCCCTTGGAAAGGGATTGCATTTGGAACCATGAACGACATACTTACATGTGAATAGAGTAGCATAATAGTTTAAGCACCTTGTCTATTGTTTAATGTAATTTACCAAAGAAAGCTTAATTCTGGTGCTGTTACCCAAAGCCCTCTTAAAGGGGAATTCTTTTCTCTCGGATTGCCTGAAGGAGGAGATAGCAGGAATTTGCAAAGTGGCTCAGTTAGTGCTACCTCTTCTCTTTTGGTGCTGCAGGAAACTAGGATCATTTGGCATGTGTCTTGGATGGGTCAAGGAGCAGTGTTGTCTGATGTCCTCCAGGACCTGGCTTAGGCACGTGTTTTTCGGGCACATGGTATTGTTTGTTTTTAATTCAACCCATACCAAACCATAGTCCTCATGCTAGTACCAGAATAACCCTGGCCAAGGCTCAAGAAAAGCCTGGTAGCTGACCTAAAATTAAATACATAAACTCTGCCTGACCTTTTTTTTTTTTTTTCTTTTGGTTAGGTATCCTTGATGCTTTTCTCTTCTAGGACAAAGCTGGGAAGGAAAAAGTGGAGTCATTGTTCTAGATTTAGAGAGGAAAGTGAATGAGAGGAGAGGAAATGTTACTGGTAATACACATAGGCTGGGCCAGTGAAAATCTTGCGGGATGTGAGATTTTTTTTTTAAACTTAGCAATAAAGATACTGTGACATTATCGATTGCTGGTTTCATCCAAGCTGTCTGTGGTGGTTTTACACATAGTATGAGCCAAAAGCCATTAAGTGATTCCTCAGTGATCTTAGGTTGACTTTGAGCGTGAACCGTATCGCAGCTGGTGCGTACATGCCTGCGTGCTCTGCTCGGCTGAGTTTCTCTCTAATAAGCTCACTGAGGATTCCCAGGTGAAGAATGGGTTATATTTATCCCTGACACCTTTGAGATTACAGGTGATCCATGGAACCATGGAAAAAAGGGCTCTAAGGTCACTTTTTATTCTGACTTTAAAATAAATTGCTTTCTTTGCTCATTTTCTCTTTCCTTATGTGCACCTGCCTGATGCTGGGATAGCAGAAGTGTGAGAATGAACTTTGAGTTCCCTAAGAAGCTGTTTATGCAGATAACAGGGAGGGAAGAGCATGGGGCATTGGAAAAAACTGAGCCCCTTTGAGTTTAATGTTGTGTTTATTTGGACCTCCAATAGCTGCTCTTTTATTTTATATATTTATGTATATAATGTATATACTGATTTGCTTTTTTAGTTAGTACAGGATCTACAGGGTCTCACTATATAGATTGGACTCACAGTGATCCTCCTGTTTTCAGCTTCCCAAGCACTGGGATTATAGACACGTACCAACATGCCCAGTCTCAGTTGCAGTCTCAGTGAGCCCTGGGGTTGGGGCGAGCATGGCTTGTGGAGCCGGTGCTGAGGATGGAACCCTGGTCCCTATGCTCTGCCTGAGTAGGTGCTTTAGTGTGTTGAACTATCTGGCTGGCCCTGCTTTTTTTAGATTTTGAGACAGAGTTTTTATTTATTTATTTATTTATTTATTCATTCATTCATTCATTTTATTATGGCCAGCTTAGCCTGCCCTGGGGGTGGGGCTGGTACAGCATGTGGTGCCGGATATTGAACCATTGGTCCCTGTGGTTGCCTAACTAAGCTTTCCTAAGCAGGCTGTTTAAACCACTGAACCATCTTGCCAGCCCGAGACAGAGTTTTAGATGTCTTCCTCACAGAGGTCCAGAGACATGACTGGCTCTGTCATCTAATTTGGAAGAGCGTATCTTGAGGTAGTTCAGGTGGTATTCATGAGTTGAGTCCCAGCACAGAAGTGGCCAGAGGAGTCTCAGTGATAGTAGCTTTTTTTTTTTTTGTCTGTCTGAGACGGTCTCACTATGCAGTTCAGGCGTTCAGGCTGGCCTTGAGCTCACTTTTGTAGTCCAGGCTGGTCTTGAACTCACATGAATCCTCCTGCCTCAGCCTCCCAAGTGCTGGGATTACAGGTGTGTGCCACTACGCCCAGTGATAGTAGCACTGTTCTTGAGTGCTTAACGTAGTCCCAGAGGTAGAAGATCCTCAGCAGCATGACTGTGTGATGTGGGTGTCCTTGCCCCCTTACTGCTTTTTCACCTCTTGGTGTCTCTGTGAGAGAGGAGTCTTCTGTCCAGTTATGGTGGGCATTTTCTGCTGGTTGTGGGTAATAACTTCCCAAAATTGGGGGGTTTTGTTTGGTGTGTGTGTGTGTGTGTGTGTGAGAGAGAGAGAGAGAGAGAGAGAGAGAGAGAGAGAGAGAGAGAGACAGGGCTTTACTATGCAGCTTAGGCTGACCTCAAACTGTCAGTGATCCACCTGCCTCAGCCTTTTGAGTGCTGGGATTATAGGCATGCACTTCTATACTGGGCCTATTCTGTTCTGTTGCATTCTATTCTGTTGGATTGTGTTCTGTTTTCTTTCTCCTTCTATCTTAGTTACTTTTCTCTCATTTCTGGGAGAAATACCTGACACCCAAATGAAGAAAGGAAAGGTTTAATGTAGCTCAGTTACTGGAGGTTTCATTCCATACTCAGCTGGCTCCAAGGCAGACAGACACATGGCTGAGATCAGCAGTTCATGGTGGCAGAATAACAACAATATGGTGACAGAGGCAATGGAACAACCAGGAGAGCAGAGAGCAACAGTGAGAGTCTGTCTGTCTATCTCTCTTTATATTACATTCAGGCTCTCTGCCTCAGCCTATCCGCCTTAGGCCACACCCACAATCCCAGCAGTACTCAGACCCATAATCCCATCAGTACTAACACACATAATTCCAGTGGATCATGAGTCAAGTCTCAAACTCTAGAAGTCCCTGCCTCATGATATAAATCATAACACCTTTTTTAAAAATTATTTTTGTTGATACAGGTTCTTGCTCTGCAGTTCAAACTCCTGGTGATCTTCTTGTTTCAGCCTCCCAGTATTGGGATTATAGGTGTGTGTCACCCCACACCTGGTTCTGGGGGGCTGGCACAACATGTGGTACTGGGGATCAAACTCAAGTGCTTGCTTGTGCTTGCCTGGCCTGCTGAGCTATCTCTCCAGCTTCCTTTCTTCCCTTTCCTCCCCTCCCATCTGCTCTCCTCTTTTCTTTTTTTAATTTTTATCTTGTTTCAGAACTTTTGTTTGTTTATTTTTATGGCTGATTCAGCCTGCCCTGAGAGCAGGGCTGGCGCAGCATGTGGTGCCGGGGATTGAACCTCGGTCCCTGAAGCCGCCCAGCTTTCCCAAGCAGGCACTTTAGACCACTGAGCCATCCTGCCGGGCTCTTTTCTTGGTAAGGGGATTCAAATTCAGGGCCTTGCACTTGCTAGGCAGGTGCTGTACTGCTGAGCTATATCCTGACTCCTGTTATTTTCTACTATGTGCACTTTTCACAAGTTTATGAAGATATAATTTCCATACAGTTTACCCATTTCAAGTGCACCCTTGGTGATTTTTAGTATAATCAGAGTAGCTGTACAACCATTGCCACAGCTAATTTTAAAACGTTCTTATTAGCCCCCAAAGAAAGCAGCATTCTCTTTAGACATTTTCTGTTTCCCCTTAGTCCCCCAGTGTTCTGCCCATGAAGCTGCCTGGGAGGATTTTTTTTGGAATATGCTTTTAAAATTTTCCCCTTGGGAGCCGGGCGTGGTGGCTCACGCCTGTAATCCCAGCACTTGGGAGGCTGAGGCAGGAGGATCGCTGCGAGTTCGAGACCAGCCTGGGCTACAAAAGTGAGCTCAAAGCCAGCCTGAACTGCACAGTGAGACCCTGTCTCAAAAAGCCAAAAAAAAAAAAAAAAAATTTTTTCCCCTTGTTTCTGCTTTATCTATATCCTATAAGCTGTTTTTTATTTTATTTTATTTATTTTTATGTATTTAGGGTCTACGGTCTCACTACAGAGATCAGACTCATAGTGATCCTCCTGTTTTCAGCCTCCCAAGCTCTGGGATTACAGGCGGGTGCCACCACGCCCAATCTTAGTCCCTCTTTCAGTCTCCTGGGGCTGAGGCCAGCACGGCCCGCCAGGGATTGAATCCTGGTCCCTGTACAGTCTGTAGCGCTATCTGGCTGGCCCTGTAAGCTCTTTCTAATCATAGAGGCATTATTTTTCTATTCCCTTTTTTTTGGTTGTTTATTTTTAAAAATCACTTTCATACTAACTTAAGAAGCCTTATGGTAATGTAATATTTAGGATTCAGGGCTATAGAATATATAGTGAAATTATTCTTAGATCTTTTGGTGAAGTTGGCAATTACATTTCTTTAGATGAGTCAGTGCAAATGCCTACTATTTGCTCTGGAATTGAGATCATATGACATAAACTAATTCCTCCTCAAATGATCTCATCAGGACTGCTCTAACTCTGTAAGTTAGTTAGATTGGAACCACGTTAAATGTTATCTATTCTTTTTTCTTTTTTCCAAGCATACTCTACCACATTTAACCTGATACAAAGTTTTGTCAGATACACAGATTATTTTTCTTTTCCCTAACTGATTTTGAAAAGCTTGTCTTATAGGAAACCTGAAAGAACAGCCCAACAGATACTTACAGATCCCTCAACTGGATTCAGCCAGTGAACATTTTACCATATTTGCACTGTTCTTGCTTAGTTTTTCTTAAGCTATTTTAAAGTTATTTGTGGACATCGACATTTCAACTCTTAAATACTTCCTTATATATAGCTCAAGAAAGATATTTCCCTGGTTAGAATAATCATCACATCAAAGTATATTAACATTAATATTAACTGACATCCAGGAAGGTCGGGGAGATAGCTCAGTAGAGTAAGCGCTTGCCTGGCAAGTGCAAGGTCCTGAGTTCAATCCCCGGCATGGGGGCGGGAGAGACATCCATTGATTTAGTTGTATTATGAGGTAATGCCCTTATTCAGATTTTCAGTTGTTACAGAAGTGTTCTTTATAATTTATTTATTTTTTGTTTCTTTGTGGTACTGGAGATCAAACCTATGACCTTGTGCATGTTAGGCCATACATGCTCTACCACTGTGTAGTTTGTTTTGTAATCCAAGATTTAATGAGAGGATATGTTTGCACTGTCTTGTCTTCTAGTTTTTGTTTTGTTTAGTTTTGGAGACAGAATCTTACTATGTAGTCTAGGCCAGTTTTGGATATGCTGTCCACCCTGGCTAACTTTGAACTCTTCAATCTTCAGTTTCCTGAGTGTCGGAAATACGGTTGTGGGCAACCATGCTGGCTATTTAGTTTGTTCTATTCTGCAACAGCCCCTCTGTCTCTTCACTTTCATAAGATAACACTGCTCAAGAGTACAGAGAGAGAGGGAGAGAGAGAGGGAGAGGAGAGAGAGAAAAGGAAAGAAAGGAAGGGGGAGAGAGAGAGAGAGACCAGGCATGGTGGTACACTGCTGTAGGTGGTACACTCCTGTAATCTTAGAACTTGAGAGGCTGAGGCAGCAGGATCATTGTGAGTTTGAAAGCAACCTGGAAAAAAAAAATAAAAAAAAAAAAAGAAAGCAACCTGGGCTACAAAATGAGCATAAGACCAGTCTGAACTACATATCCAGATCTTGCCTCAAAAAGGCCAAAAAAGAAAGATGAGAAATCATCCAAAATTTGGGTTTGTCAGGATTTTTATGATTAGGGTCGTTACACAGCCTTGGCAAAAGGACTACATAGATAATTTGTATCCTTCCCACTGTATCATTTAAAGATGCCTGTAATGTCAGTTTATCCTATGACTTGCGTAGGGTGGTTTCTGCTAAATGATCTGTGATTGATAACTCTAAAGTGGTGCGGATGTCCAAATAACCGTTAACCCAGGAGGTTTGGCAATCATGGGTAATCCTTGTACATCTTGATATTTTTGTTGCTTTTTATGGCGCTGAGGCAGATGTTCTACCATCAAATTGCATTCCCAGCACTAACTGCATTTGGGAGGGTGAGTACAGGGATTGAACTCGGACCTTGCACTTCCCAGGCAGGTGCTTATGCTCCTGAGCTATGTCCCCAGCCCTCCTTACTGCATTTTAAGAACTTTAATAATTATTCTTTTCATTTTCAAAAATAATACTTTTCTTGTCCACTTTTCCATTCCTTCAATAGTATCTGTTCTTTGGAACTTTGAGTCTTTTATTTTTTAATCCTTCAGTATACACTGTATTTTACTGGGTTTGCCAGGTTGTGCTGTTTTCTGATCCTTGCCTGTCTTACATTTTTTTCTCCTTTGTTTTGTATTTTTAAAAATATTTATTTATTTATTTATTATTATTATTATTTCTTTATGTTATGGCTGGCTCGGCTTGCCCTGGGGATGGTGCAGCATGTGGTACCAGAATCAAGCCATGGTCCCTGTGGTTGGCCTATGTTTGCCTAAGCAGGTGCTTTAGACCTCTGAGCTATCTCACTGGCCTCTGTTTTATAATTTTTTAAAGCTCAGCTTAAAACAAACAATAGGAGGTACAGCTTCAATTACAGACCACAGAGGAGTTTTTCTCCTTGCTGGGTTGCTTAGACAGAGAAGGCTTCTTTTCCTCTTGCCCTTTTTAGTTGTCTCTTAGTTTCTGGCATCAGGGAATTTCCAGTTCCTCCTTTGTTCTTCAGTTGATTAGATATTTGTCTAATTAGATAAGGTATTCTGGTGATCTAAGGTATTATATTACTGTAACTGGAAATTCCCATGATTTTGACTTTCAGAATTAAGTGTCTGTGCTTAAAAGCTAGCAAGTGATTACAGTTATCTTTCTCATCAGTTTAGCAAGTTCTGGAATTTCATCTCCCAATTATTACTAACCTTGATTATAAAGGTCTGACAAATTATCTTTTCAAATGATTTGGGTTAGAGTTGGGATGGAATGGTAGGAATGCAGATAGTGAATTTGTTGAGTTTTTTATGCTGGCTCAGGCTGCCTTAAGGGGAGGGGGGGATTGAACGCCTGTCCCCTGTGCCTGACTGGGATTTCCTGGAAAGTTGCTTTAACCACTGAGCTAATCCAAAAGCCCCCAATGGATAGTGAATTTGTAAAAGCTTAAAATGTCTGTTTTTTGAGATAGTCTCACTGTGTCGTGCAGGCTGATCTTCAACTTCCTGGGTAGCCCTGACTAGCCTTGAACTCAGCCCTCCTGCTTCTGCCTCCTGGGTGCTGAGGCTACAGGTATGTACCACAACACCTGGCTTCTGGTGTCTTATTTTGCTTAAGCTCTTAGCTGTTAAAGGCATCAGTAAGCCGGGTGTGATGGCTTACACCTGTAATCCCAGCACTTGAGAGGCTGAGGTAGGAGGATGGGTGACCAGCTTGGGTTACAAAAGTGAGCTTAAGGCCAGCCTGAACTGCATAGTGAGACCCTGTCTCAAAAAGGCAAAAAAAAAAAAAAAAAAAAAAGGCATCAGTACATCAACATTTAAATGTGTAAAGATGGTTTTCTTTTGAATATGATTAAGCTGGAGCAAAGCTACTGCGTCCTAAAAGATGCAAAGAATCATGATTTGCTCCTCTTCTGGGGTTGTAGGTTGAAGGATTTATTACTTACTTTTCCCCTTGTTTAGACAGGCTTGTCTTTTCGGCTGAAAACAGCTATGTATAGAGTGTGCCTCTAATGCTTTGCGTGGTGCTTACCAACAACTAACAGCATAAAGGCTCTCGAAGCTCTGCGAAGCTGGGCTTCATGTACTTGCACAGCTTTCCACTGCTTACAGACAGGAAAGTTGGTTTTGGCTCATACTTTGGGCCTGAGGCTGCACATCGTGAGTGTGTGGTGGAATAAGCTGCCCAGGCAGCAAAGAGAGAAAGAGGAAGGGCCAGGGTTCCTCTTGTGCTTGTGTAATTGGAAAGCGTCCAGCTACGTGCTTCCTTGTAGCAATACCGCAGGTTGAGCCCATGCCTTTGACACAAGGACATCGGGGGACACTTAGCAAAGCCACAGAAATTGGGTACGGTAGGTGTGAAATATTGAAAAACAAACTACTTTGTAAGTTTTGTTTTCTACTGAGAATTGAACTCAGTACCTTGTGCATGCTGGGCAAGTGCTATACTGCTGAACTATAATCCCTGGCCTGCCTCTGTATTTTTTATTGATTTACTGATTTTTGTGGAACTGGGGATTGAACTCAGGCCTTTGTGCTTGCCAGACAAGTGTTTATTCTGCTGAACTATCTCCTCAGCCCCTTCCTCTAAGTTTTAGATAGTGTCTTTACAGTTGGCTCAATGTAAATGTAGAAAATAATCTTTTTTCTTTCTCTCTCCTCACAACCTGCAGACAATGCTGCCCTCCCCCTAAATACTTGTTTGATTTATCTCTCTGTCTCTCTTTCTCTTTTTTTTTTTTTTTTCTTTGTCTTTTTGAGGCAGGGTCTCGCTATACAGTTCAGGCTGGCATTGAGCTCACTTTTATAGCCCAGGCTGGTCTCGACCTCACTGATCCTCCTGCCTCAGCCTCCCAAGTGCTGGGATTACAGGCATGTGTCACCATGCCCGGCTGCTTGGTTTATCTCAATCCTGATATTTTGAGGGAGTATAGTTACTATTCAAGAATGGAAGGAGGGGATGATGTCTTTAACTACAAATGATTCAGAAGTAGCAATGAGGCTGAGCATGGTAGCACTTGCCTGTAATCCTAGCATTTAGGAGGCTGAGGCAGGAAGATTGCTGGGAGTTTGAGACCAGCTTGGGCTACAAAGTGAGTTCAAGACCAGCCTGATGGGGCCTGGCAGGATGGCTCAGTGGTCTAAAGCGCCTGCTTAGGAAAGCTTGGGCAGCTGCAGAGACCGCAGTTCGATCCCCGGCACCACATGCTGTGCTAGCCCTGCCCTCTGGGCAGGCTGAGCCAGCCATAAAAATAAATAAATAAACAAACAAAAGTTCTGAAACAAGAAAAAAGAAAAAAAAAAAAAAAAAAAAAAAAAAAAAAAAAAAAAAAAAAAAAAAAAAAAAAAAAAAAAAAAAAAAAAAAAAAAAAAAAAAAAAAGACCAGCCTGAGCTGCACAGTGAAATGAAAGCCTGTCTCAAAAGGACATGGAGACACACACACACAAAGTTAGCAATGAGCGCTTTTGGTAGTCAACTTTCTTGTAGTTTTAGAATTAGAAGACACAGGCTTCTGTGATTGGAAAACCTTTATGAACTTTAGTTTTCTTCACTGCATCAGGTGATTAATTAGGCTAGAGTAGTAGTGCTTCTTTACCTGCATTTTATTTTGGAATTGTTTGAGAAGCTTTTAACTTTTTACTTTGAAATAACTATAGATTCATCTGAAACTATAAAAATAATAGGTGACCCCATAGACTTTCACTGTATGCTCCCAGTGGTACATCTTAAGTCACTGTGACATGCATATGTAACTAAGGTACCATGTTCCAATGAGGAAATTGACCTTGGTACCACTAGTTCAAAACCATCAGTCTCTTATCTCTTTAATTTTGTTAGTTTGATGCTTTATAAATAGAATCTTTGTGGGGACAGCAAGATGGTTGAGCAGTCTAAAGCGCCTGCCTAGGAAAGCTTAGGCAACCGTAGGAACCATGGTTTGATCCCCAGCACCACATGCTGTACCAGCCCCACCCCCAGGGCAGGCTGCGCTGGCTAAAAAAAAAAAGTATTGAAAAGAAATAGAATTGAAACCAGGCATGGTGGCGCATGCCTGTAATCCCAGCACTTGGGAGGCAGAGGCAGGAGGATCAGTGAGTTCGAGACCAGCCTGGGCTACAAAAGTGAGCTCAAGGCCAGCCTGAACTGCATAGCGAGACCCTGCCTCAAAAAGACAAACAAATAAACAAATAAATACATAGAATTGGGCTGGAAGATATAGCTCAGTTGAATAAGCGCTTGCCTGACAAGTGCAGGGTCCTGAGTTCAATCCCCAGCGTCTTAGTTACTTTTTACTTGTTGCTGGGACAAATACCCGACACTCAAAATGAAGGAAGGAAAGGTTTATTAAGCTCGCAGTTACTGGAGGTTTCAGTTCATATTCGGCTGGCCCAAGGCTGAGAGGAACAGAGCAGAGAGCATCCAGTTCATGGCGGCAGAACAGCAACAAAATGGTGGCAGAGGTAGCCAATCGATCAGGGCAGCAGAGCAGCAGCAACAGCTTGAATCTGTCTCTGGGTCTCTATATTACACTCAGGCTCTCTCCCTTAGCCTCCACCTTAGGCTACACCCATAATCCCAGAAGTACTTTGACCCATAATCCCATCAGTACTGAAACCCATAATCCCAGCAATCATGGATCAAGTCTCAAACTCTAGAAGTCCCCGCCCAATGACTGCATGAGGCTTTGGGGGGACAACTAGACATAAACCATAACACCCAGTACTGCAGGAAAAAAAAAAAAGAGTCATTCGGGCTGAGATAGCTCAGTGGTCTAAAGCACCTGCTTTGGCAAGCTTAGGCAACCGCAGGGACTGCGGTTCTAGCCTTGGCACCACATGCTGCGCCAGTCCCACCCCAGAGAAGGCAGAGCCAGCCATAAAATAAATAAATATAGTTTTAGAAAATAAATAGAATTAATCATATGACATGTAACCTTAGGGGTTCATTTTTTATTTATTTTTTTAAAAATATTTTTATTGTATTTTATTTATTGATTTTTTCTTTTCTTTTTTTTTTTTTTTTTTTTTTTTTTTTTTGTCTTTTTGAGACAGGGTCTCACTATGCAGTTCAGGCTGGCCTTGAGCTCACTTTTGTAGCCCAGGCTGGTCTCAAACTCGCACCAATCCTCCTGCCTCAGCCTCCCGAGTGCTGGGATTACAGGCGTGAGACACCACTCCCAACTTATTTATTTTTTCTTGTTTCAGAGCCTTTGTTTGTTTATTCACTCACTCATTGTTATGGCCCACTCAGCCTTCCCTGAGGGCAGGACTGGTGCAGCATGTGGTGCCGGGGCTTGAACCGTGGTCCCTGAAGCTGCCCAAGCTTTCCCAAGCAGGCGCTTTAGACCACTGAGCCATCCCGCCGGGCCCCAAAACTTTTTTTTTTTTTTTTTTTTTTTTTTTTTTTTTTTTTTTTTGTCTTTTTGAGACAGGGTCTTGTTATGCAGTTCAGGCTGACCTTGAGCTCACTTTTGTAGCCCAGGCTGGTCTCGAACTCGCACCAATCCTCCTGCCTCAGCCTCCCAAGTGCTGGGATTACAGACGTGCGCCACCATGGCTGGCATAGGGGTTAGCTTTTTATACTCAGCAAGATTTCCTGTCCAAAGTTATTTTGTGTGTCAGTAGTTCCTTTTTATTACTAAGTAGTATTCCCATGGTATGAGTGGACGGACCACAGTTTATTTGGGCTGCCTAAGGCACTTTCTAAAGCTATTCGTGTATTGACTCAGTCACAGCAACCTCTCCACCACAACCCATCACTATGTGTGTGTGTGTGTGTGTGTGTGTATATATATATATATATATATATATATATATATATATATATATATTTTTTTTTTTTTTTTTTTTTTTTTTTTTTTTTTTTTTTTTTTTTTTCTTGTTTCAGAACTTTTGTTTGTTTATTTTTATGGCCGGCTCAGCCTTCCCTGAGGGCAGGACTGGTGCAGCCTGTGGTGCCAGGGATCAAACTGCGGTCCCTGCAGTGCCTAAGCTTTCCTAAGCAGGCTCTTTAGACCACTGAGCCATCCTGCCAGGCCCGCACTATGTATATTTTTTTAACATACTTTTTTTTTTTCTTTTTGCAGAACTGGGGCTCTAACTCAGGACCTTTTACTTGCCAGGCAGGCACTTGTGCCCCAGAGCTATCTCCCCAGCCCTTAATATACTTATTATTATTATTTTTAATGAATTCAGGGCAAAGTCTACAGAGTGTACAGGCTCTTACTATGTAGATCGGACTTGTAGTGATTCTCCTGTTTTCGGCCTTCCAAGTGCTGAGGTTACTGGTGTGCGCCACCATACCCAGTCTCAATCTCTGGCTCAGTGTGCCCCAGGGACAGGGCAGGTGTTTTAGTTCACTGAGCTATCTGGCTGGCCCAATGCTTATTATTCATGTGTACTTTTCCATCCATCAACCTCTCAGCTCCTCCCCAAGAAAACTGTCATCATTGCTAAATACACCATGAACTGATGTTCAGTGTTTGTTTCACTTGTTTTTCTTTATTGCCTTGTTTGTTCATTGTGTGCCAGGGTCTTGCTATGTCGCCCACACTGGCCTCGAATTCGGATCTTCTTGTCCCTGCTTCCAGAGTGCCGGGGTTACGGCATACGTCACCGTGTTCTGACAGCTCTTTGAACATGAAGTTTACATAGGATGAAATGCACACACCTTGAGTATGAGTTCACTGAATTTTGATACAGCACAACTGGAACTCCTCTCTAGACAGGGAACAACATCACATTCCCCCGTCTATGTCAGAGTGTGAGGCTGTAGAGTCCCATGGGCCCAAAATGAGTTGTTCGTTAAGGGTCTCCCTTGTTGATGCCTATCCTGTCACGAACTCTTACTGGCTCGAAAGATTCACTCAGCTCAGTAGGCTTGTTTACAGTAAAGCCAAGACGTTGATCTCAAGGGTCTGAATGACTTTCTCACGCCTGCAAGGCCACCTCTATCTTCCAGCAGAGACAGTAAAATTGAGAGGCAAACACTCACATAACTACTACCACTTTGTAGTCAGTATTTTTCTGCAGTTGCTGTTAAGCATTGTTAGGCATTAGTCTAGCCCTTAGTGGGTGCGGCCCTCCCTCCATCTTGTTTTGCATTCACCAAATGCTATCTTATCTTTGCTTGACAAAGATAAGGCTCTGATTGCACTCCTGGGCATGCCTAGACACAGAGCACAGCTCTTGACCCATGTCAAGATGTGGAAAATCTGAGCCCACAGCTAGGAGAGCTTTTCTGTTTGCTTCTGTGGGGGCTATGATGTGTGCAGTCCTCTGACTTAGCTCCTTGAGGTGCCTGGGTCCCAGTGCGGGAGGAGCCTCCTGAAGAGATCCGAGCTCTTGAAGCTGCCCTGGGTAGGCCGATTGCCTTCCTGAAGCTCTATTTACAGATCTCAGAGGAAATCTAGGGGATTTTATCTCACTTCCCACCCTACCTTGTAAAATTAGTTCAGGTGGGTGGCTGAAACCTTAAAGTTAAACACCAATTATCTAAATATACATTTGAGGTGGGAACAGGGGGTCAGAAAGGAATTTTGTTCTCTAACTGGAGGGCACCCGTTGGAAGGATAAAACCTGGCGACTTGTGAGCCCGGGGTTTCTTCTTTGCAACCATGATTCCCTTCATAAGCATTCCTCATACTGTAAAATAGTTTTTTTTTTTTTTTTTTTTTAAAGAAGCCAAAATGTCTGTATTTATTTTGGTTTTGAGACAGAGGTTTTTTGTTTGTTTGTTTTCTTTTCTTTTCTTTTTTTCTTTTTGAGACAGGGCCTCACTTTGGAGCCCAGGCTGGTCTTGAACTTGGAACTATTCTTGTGCCTCAGCCTCCCAAGTGCTGGGGTTACAGGCATGTGACCCTGTGCCCTATTAAGATAGGGTTTGCTATTGTATTTCAGGCTGTCCATGAACTTACTATGGATCCCAGGCTGGCCTTGAATTTGAAGCAATCGTCCTGTGGTGATGGTACTGGGATTGCAGGCGTGCACCATCATGCCCAGCTGTTTCTATATTAGATAAGCAAATTTGATTGTCCTACAAGAGAGAATTTTCCTCATAAGCTTTGAATATGTCTTTTTACTTTGTCTTTTGGCATGTACATGTCACATTTTCAAGAATTTTTTTTTTCTTGCCGGGTGTGGTGGTGCACGCCTGTAATCCTAGCACTCGGGAGGCTGAGGCAGGAGGATCGGTGCGAGTTCGAGACCAGCCTGGGCTTCAAAAGTGAGCTCAAGGCCAGCCTGAACTGTATAGCGAGATCCTGTCTCAAAAAAAAAAAAGCATTTTTTTTTTTTCTTTTTCTCTCGGAACTGATTGAACTCAGGTCTTTGTGCTTGCCAGGTGCTTATTCTATTGAGCTATCTACCCAGCCTCAAGAAAATCTTGATTTTTAGATAAGCACCTTTAGTGTATTCCTGGGTTTCCTGGCTCCCTGTTGAGTCTGGCCCTCCTGCAGTGTCCCCTGGCTTGTTTGACTTACTGGAGTAGCTCAAGTTCTCCCCACAGGTTTTCCTCTTGCTAAGCAGTCTTTCCAAGCCTTGGTTAAAACTTTGCTTTGTGTTAGTGTAGCTGTGTACCTCTTCTTGCAGCCAGTTATGTTGTTCCATTGTTAATGACCTCTTCCCTTCTTGTTGGCAGTTTATTCAGTGTCCCAGCCTCAGTAATGCTCCCCTACCACACCTTTTTTTTTTCTTGTAGTTTTTAGGGAAGGGTCCACAGGGTGTTCAGGGTCTTACTACTAGATCAGACTCAGTGATCCACCTGTTTATAGCCTCCCACGAGCTGGGATTTCAGGCATGCGCCACCATGTCCAGTCTCAATTGCTGTTTCAGCACACCCTTGCAGGGTCTGCGCAGCAGGCTGCGGGATTGAGCCCTGGCCCATGCACCTGCTTGCAGGTGCTTTAATCCACTGAGCTATTTGGCAACGCCCCTGATATCCTGTTTTGTAGTTCCTGTGGAAGGACAGGCCCTTGTGGACATGAGTGTTTTTACCTATGCTTTTTGTCTTATTTTTATTTTTTGGCGGAACTGGGGATTGAACTCATGTCCTTGCGCTTACCAGGCAAGTGCTTATTCTACTGAGCTATCTCCCCACCCCCATGCAGTTTGTCTTAAAGGACCATAGATGGGTTGAACCTGAAATGTAGTTCCTGACTTTAGCAGTTTTGGTTTGCAGAAGAAAAATAAAACCCAGCAACCATTACTGTGATGGCTGGGCTACTGTCCAGGTTCTGGTTCTGGGAGTCTGGGCTGGGTTTAAGTTACTTAGGATAAGGTCTGGCCCTGTTGGGAGAAGCTCATTGGTAACCCTAGCTGTTGTGCCTGTTCTATGGATTGCAGCCTCTCAAGGGCCAAGCTGGGCAGTGCCTCATTGTTTTCCATCTGAGATCTTCGGTGAATTTCCCTATAAGCCGTGGGGAAAGTGGGGCAAGGAACAGGAATGGTCACTTTATGGAGGATATTACTACATGGGGTTTCTAGCTTTGGCTCTGAGTCTGATGCCTATAATTAAGGGTCTGAGGAATTGTTACATTTTGCTTAAAGCAGCAGTTTGATAATTTAACAGGCAGGTAATGTAGTAGTCTCCTCTTGTCTCTAGGGAATGTATCCCGAGATCCTCAGGAGAAGCCTTATAACAATAGCTAAGTACCTGTGTGCCTTTCACAACTGCCACCTAACACCCATGAGCTTGTCCCTCTATAGTCTTTTGGGATTTTTATTTTTATTCATTTTTGCATTACTAGAGATTGGGCCTAAGGCCTTGTACATGCTAGGTGAGTACGTACAATTGAGCTACATCCCCAGCCCTGTCCTTCCTTCCAGGTTTTATGCTTGGTCGCTCCTTGGTATCACTATTCTTGTGCTCTAGAGCCATGAAGGGTGTCTTGGAGAGAAGCACCACGGATTTGGTAACTGAGAACTAACTGGTGGGTAGTATGTACAGTGTGGATATTCTGGTTCACATCTCAGGTGAGATGGGTTTAAAGTTTCGTCACACTACTCAGGATGGTGTACAGTCTCAAACTTATGAATTGCTCATTTATGAGATTTCCATGTACTACTATTTCCAGGCCACAGTTATCTATAGCTGACAGAAACTACTGCATCTGTGAAAAGTGGAAACCATGGATAAGGGGGGACTGTTGTTCCAGTGCTTTAGAGCTTGGTGACTGTTCTTCCTAACTAGCTCTGTCGTGGCGTTACTTGACTGCTCTGTTGTTAGTGGTCTTTTCTGGAAGATTCGCCTTATCTGTTCCTGTGGAGTGTGGGCTGTCAGGAATGTGCAGCTTACTCCATGACTGTGGGGCTTCAGCTTTCACTGTTCCCATCAGAGGGCTGATCCCAGACCTCCTTGTCTTGCACATGCTTTTCCCACTGGTCAAGTCCAAACAGGAGTGTCTGGCTCTCTTCCTGGCTTGGTTTCACATGTAGCTTTCTTGTTTCAGAGCAGCAATTAAAGGAGAAGGGTGTCTTGATAAACCTGTTACTGAGATCTTATCAGCTTCCCAAGCAAATGCTGAAAGGAGGCCTTTGTAACGGGTAGAATGGGTGCGCCGATGTGCATTTTCTTTTCTCAACAAGCAGGGTTGGCTGTGGCCCCATGTTGCACAGGAAGTGACCTGAGAGTGTGGGAACATTGTTTAGGCTGCCCCCTCCCACCATCCTAATGGTTTCTAAAGAGACTATTTCTCTGGTTCAAATAAAGTAGCACAGCTGGCTTGCAGGAATTTAGAGTCTCTTCGCCCTCGGTGCTGCCAGGTCTGTATTTCTAGTCATTCACATATTGTGGCGAGTGTTGCCTTCTTGAGGTAGAACCAGAACCCGACTTTAGGTCCTGAGCCATGCTTGTGAAGAGCTTGAACCACCACTGGTTTTCCCTGTTGCTGACTCAGGCCAGGTGGCCCCCTGGGGTTTTCCTTTCCTGGCGGGCTCCGGACTGTGTGCCTGTGACAGAGGCCTTTTCTTTAACTGTGTTGGGACTCTCAGGAAACATAGTCTGAAATGTGATGCTTGGGTGTGCTGATTTCTTCAAACTGAAAGAGCTTAGAAAGCAGCAAACGCAGGCTGGGGCTTTCTCTGGTTGCCATATCTAAGGAAAGGTCCTCCATTTTCACAGAATTGTCAAAGGGCCCCTCCTTGATATCTCGCTCAGCAGAGATTAACAGGAAAAGGCAACTACAGTCTGACACCTTGCTCAGAGAGGCTTTGCCCCAAGCAGCCACTTGTTCTTCTGAGGGCCCCTAAGCAAGAGAAACTATGCATAGCAAAGCAGCCTTTGTTCTAGGTGCAATTCCTCCACTCACTGCCCAGATCTGTAAGCTTTCCTGAGCTGCAGGCCTCTGTGCCTTAACTGCCCTTACTTCCCTGGGGTCCCCAAACTTGTTTTCTGTGTTTGGTTGAATGTTTCTTAAAATTAAGCCTCTGACCCCCTTTTGGGTTTGATGCTTGGTGAGATTCCTATGCTCTTGCATATTTATAAATTCGTATGTTTTTCTCTTGTTCTGTCTGCTGCTAGTTATTTCAAATAGGGAACCTCCGGCAGTGAAAGAAAAGCATCTTTTATCCCCATAGCCCACATAATCAAAGCAGTGTGGGTGTACCAGCCACCTGGCTGGGGCGGGGGGCGGTGGGGGGAGGCTTCTTCCCATCAACTCACAGAGCCTCGCTTCTACTGGAAAGGCATAGGGTGCTGTCCTTTGAGCTTTCAAATGAGAAGACTTTGGTTTTCTGGGTGAAAAGTGGCATAGACACACAAAGTCTTGTTGGGTAATAATTACTTTTCCAACTAAAATTAATTCTCCTGGGCAGGTCACCTTTGTCTCTAACTGGACATATTCTTGAAGGACAAAGAAAGTGTCCTTTGTATTGCATGTCCCAAGAAAACAAGCATGTTTGTGCTCCATTTAATTCCTAAATAAGAATAGTTACTAGCTGGTGATCCAAAACCATCTCTGAGCTGCTTAGAATTTATGAACAATTTCTTTGCCAAGCCAGCAGATTATATTTATATGCAATTGGTAATATTTGTTATTTGAGAAAATTCTGTGGTCCAAAATAGCTATTAATAGTTAATGGTTAATTTTTCAGGTCTTAGGGGCTAGGGTGATAGCTCCATGGCACAAGTGCCTGCCTGGCAAGTGCAAGGTTGTGAGTTCAAACCCTGGTCCTGCTAATTTTTTTTTTTTCAGGTCCTTGTTGTGTGACTTTAGACCTCCTTTTTTTCTGTATCTAATTTGAAATTGAAGGCTCCATAATGATGGTCATTTCTTTGCTCCTTCCTTCTCCTTCCTTTCTTTCTTTTCTTTTTGTCTTTTTGAAACAGGGTCTCACTATGCAGCCCAGGCTGGCCTTAAGCTCATTTTTGTAGCCCAGACTGGTCTCAACCTTGCACCGATCCTACTGCCTCAGCCTCCCAAGTGCTGGGATTACGGCGTGTGCCACCATGCCTGGCTTCCTTCTCTTTCTTAATCTCTGTCTCTGTCTTTCTGTCTCTCTGTCTCTGTCTCTGTGTGTGTATGTGTGTCGTCTGTCTGTCTCTGTTGGTATTTGTTCATTGTTTTGAGACAGGCTCTTGCTGTGTCAGTTAAGTTGGCCTTAAAATCACTATGCAGCTCCTGCTGGGCTCAAGTCATGGTGATCCTCCCACCTTAGCCTCCCAAATGCTGGCATTGCAGGGATGTGTCACCATGCTTGGTTGGAATCTTCTGAAGAGGCAAGGGCCTAGGAAGTTGACCTGGAGAGGGGCCCATCTCATTCCACAGATCCCAGCCTTCAAGCCAAGTGATTGTGTATTCCTTCATATTTTTACCAGGCAGTTTTGGCCACAGGCCTGGAAGGGTTTAGGTTAGGTTAAGGATTCCATCATTTTCAGTGACAGTGCTCACAAAAACTCTAGCCTTGTAGCTGGCACGGGTTTGAAAGTCAAGAATGTAAGTCTGTCAGTTGCTGGTGCTTACCTTTCTTGGTTGAAGAGCAAGTCTGATATTGCTCCTCTTTGACAAGAATAGAAACTGAGACTTAAAGTTATTGAAGTTTACAAGTAGGATGATACAAGCAGAACAGAACTTCAATTTTTAGAATCCTTGGCTTGTCTCTTGGGAGACGTTTAATGCCACTGGAATCTTCCTCTTGATCCATCAGTCCTGATATCTTCCAGTTCAGTTTCTTGGATAGAAAGCACTCCAGATTTAGGCCACTGCTTAGAACAGCTTTTCTCCTTAGAGACACATAAGAGGTTACATTTTCTTTTAGTTTTGTTCAGAATCTCCTGGGAGTCCCTCAGTAAGAGCCTGATAGTCCTGGGGCTTCTTAGATTACCTCCTCCTCCTCCCTGGCCTTGCTCCCTAGACTCTAGTGTAATTCAGATGCATGATTTGTTTTTCATGCCAATTTTTTTTTTTTTTTTTTTTGGTCTTTTTGAGACAGGGTCTCACTATGCAGTTGTGGCTGGCCTTGAGCTCACTTTTGTAGCCCAGGCTGGTCTCGAACTCACACCGATCCTCCTGCCTCAGCCTCCCGAGTGCTGGGATTACAGGCGTGAGCCACCACTCCCGGCCATGCCAAATTTTTGATCTAAATGGGATTCAGTGAGGTCGTCATTCCAATACAAATATACATGGCAACACTTTTATTTTCTTATTTGCTCTGAAAAATCACCAGGTTTAATCAACGGCTGGAGGCTTTTTAAAAATGAATTAATTTGGTCCTTGATTATGAGGTGGTTGATAAAGAAAGGCTTCTTATGCTGTGAAGTTAAAGAGCCTTCTCTTTAGTAGAACAGCAGACCGATCGATCAGTTTCTATTCTTTCACGTTTTTTTCCTCTCTGGTTTCTTTATACTTTTTTTAAACTTTGAGATAGGGTCTCACTAAGCTACCCAGTCTGGGCTTGCATTTATCCTGTCTCAGCCTCCTGGAGTATGAGGATTAAGGCATGTGCCACCAGGCTGGATTAGGATCCCTTTTACTTTATGAACCTTCTAATTCTAATACTAATGGACAGAGGGAGGATAGAAAACAACTTTACAGGTGAGAATTTTTGAGGAGTTTGTCTCTGATGGCCTCAAGATTATAACCAAGAGCTACTTAGTAAGAAAGTCAATGAAATGATTCCTTGTCTGTCTTCAAAACTGCCACTTATACATTGTGAGCTGTGTATGGAGAAGGTTAGGAACAAGGGCCATTGTGAAGTCTTTGACAAATAGGGGTCCGAGAGAGGATGATTATTTTACCCCTTCACGTCCTTTAAATATTCTACTCATCTCTGGCATGGGCTCTTCCTTTTGCTATCGAAGGAGTGTATAGAGCTTGAGGATACTAGGAACTATTCGCCAGAGTGTGTAGCATTTTCTTTTTTCTGGTAGCCTTGCTTACAAGGGGCATTCAGAGTGATGCAACAATGGCAGTTAGGTCCAAAGGTTATTTCCCCACAGTGCATGCCCACTGCGGGCACTGGCAACAAAGGGAAAGTAGAGAGCGGCCAAAGCCTCCCGGAAGAGTGGAGAAAAGGTTAAAGGTGGAGGCAACTATTCCAGACCAGAAGGAACTGAAGCACATTGGAGCTCTGCTGGCCCAGGGCCATGGGGCTTCCAGCCCTTCTTGTGAGCACTCAGCAGGAAATAAACAGCTTTGGAAAGAATGGTTCAGATTGAGCCGGGTGTGGTGGCGCACGCCTGTAATCCCAGCACTCGGGAGGCTGAGGTGGGAGGATCGGTGAGAGTTCGAGACCAACCTGGGCTACAAAACTGAGCTCAAGGCCAGCCTGAACTGTACAGCGAGACCCTGTCTCAAAAAAAAAAAAAAAAAAAAAAAGAATGGTTCAGATTGGTTTGAATTTGGTTGCCCTGGTACTGGCAAGACCAAGAGAGCAGGTGGCAGTAGGTAGTAGTATGTAGGCCTGCTCTGTGCGTTGGATTCATGGAAGTCTCCTATGTCTGCCTTTGAAAACCTCAGGTCTTACTTCCTAGGAAGTCTATGCTTTAGTAAAGAGTGGCCACTTTGGTTTTCACAGTCTGTTTCTGAGCTTTGTCTCATGCCTTCAGTCCAAGGGACTGCCCCCTGCCTGTCCTTCCTATTTGAATATAAGTGGCAGACCCTGGTCTTGATGTCTTCACCTCTGAGTCAGGTGCTGTCTCCTTACAGACACTTTATGGCTACACTTCCCAGTCACAGGCCTGGTGCCAAGCACCTGCCAAATTTCAAAAAGACCAGCGTAATAAATCAAGATCAAGCATACTAAGTCTCTGAGGGTATCAGAGAAAACTACAACTTCTTATTTTTGTTTGTAATGAAGTGGCTCACATCTCCTAGGAACTAGTTTTTCTGCCATCAAAAGACTCCAGTCTCTTGAAATTTGTTCTCAGGTCTTATTTGATCCTTCCATTTTTAGATACGAGCAGAGCCATATTTGGAGCCAGAAGTTTGAGGTTTTCTACCTGGAGTGGTTGGAAATTGTATAAATCAATTTCAAAGTGGACTAAAGGTCACGGCTTTGACCCTTCCCCTCCCTCCTGCTGGCCAGCTTCATTTTGACTGTTGGCAGTTACATTCTCTGTTCTTCCATCTCTTTTCTCACTTTACTCCTGTGCCATTGCAAAGTCAGACAGTTTGAGCAAGCCTAGAGTCCTGGCTTGTTTATTCCGTGCAGTCTGGTTTCTGAAGTGCCACCTTCATTTCTAGAAAACCTGGAAGCACTTGGACTTAGCCATCACCAGACAAATGGCATCCTCTAAACTAGGCTAACTCTGCCTTGCCTGTGGCAGGAACTAGACTTGTATCTCTCCATTTGGGCACTGGGACCATGAAATCTGTTCCCTGGATTTCCCAGTTTAGGAAATCTCAAAATTTCAAGGAGGGTTTTGTATTTGAGACACCTAGATTTGAATTCTGGATGCTGGACTTTGAGGGAAGACTTCTGAGTTCATCTTTTCATTTCTCCTCAGTGCTATGAAGGCCTTCGAGTTTCTTAACTGTGAGGCGAAGGCTGAGAAAATGTGAGCAAAGACTGCAGTAAGGCCACCTGCAGTGGCTTCCTTCACGGGATGCTGATGATTTCAGACCCCTCAACAGAAAGCTGATATTCTTGATAGCACTGTGTAAAATGGCTTAGAAGTCACCAAGGGAAGGAGACATTAAAGTGTAGGACTTCTCAATCAATCCCCTCACATCACACTACCAGTTTTTTTCAGAGAATTAATCTTGCCACCAGCCAGGAGCCAGCTGCCGTGTGTCAGTGTCTGGCTGCACCAAGGCCTTTCTCTGACAGTTGACCTCGCTTTCCTGAGGGGCTGCCACTGCCACTACGGTACATGCTACTTTACATTGCATTTCCCTCTTAGAGAAATCCAAAATTAGGTTACGCTTTTGACAGAATGTCAATGAGAAAATATCCATGTTCTTGCTGTTATGCAGCATAAAACAGTCTAAGCAAATGGCTGTTCAGGGACTTCAAAAGGATTGAAGCAGTTGAAAGAAGTTGCTTTGACAGCCCTGTTCTAGCTCATTTGTAGTAACATGCTTAGAACATTCTGTGTTTAAAAGGCGCCTCAAAAGGCAAGTTCCTTGAAGTGTCCCACCGACAGCGCTGAACAGCCCTGGGAGTGTGGTGCTGGAGGCTGACAGGCCTCTGTGGCACCAGCGCCTCCTGGCAGCTCGGAAGAGGCCTGCGAGATGAGCTACTCCTGTTATGGTTCATCATCAATATTCTGACCTTTTGTTAAATTTGAGAGTTGCTGAAGTGGGATGAATTATTTATTAGAAAGAGCCCATTAAAAGAGCTAGGTGAAAGAGAATGCAAATGTGGAATGTGTTGTTCACCTTGTCGTAAGCAACTTTGGCCACATGTCCCCACATTCACTTTGGCAGTTGGATGTGTAGTAGCGGTACATGGCAAGGTCATTCAGGAGGGGCAGGGGTGCCTGGGGTCAGGCTCCTCTCGGCACCCGTCCTGAGTCTCTTTCTGAGGACATCTGTTCTCCAAGCAAGAGTAGCTAAGGGGGCTCTGCGTAGGGGGTGGGAAGCAGCAAGTGGTCCTAGGAACCAGGTCCAGATGGCCTGGCTGTACCTAGCTCATGCAGAGGAAAAATAAGGGGACTATTCTGAGGTCAAAGGTCTTGCTCAGAGAAGAACCTGCGAGTCACAAATTTAATTACAGAGGCTGGAGGGATGAGAGAAGAGAAGCACAGTCAGTTAGCAGCTGTAGACCAAAACCAGCAAAAGAATGTTTCAAGATCCTGAATGTATGTTGAAACCTGGACTTAAAAGCCCTGGCTGGCTGACTCTTAGGTGCCGCCTTCGCCTCTTCATCTCTAAACTTCCCAGACTGCTGACTTGACGCTTCTCCTTCAGGACTGCCTTCCTGTCTCAAAGCTTTCCTTCCCTCACCTTGCCTTCGTCTCCACACAGTGAAAGTTTAATGTAACAAATCAGTGCTTTTGGTTGGGGCTTCAGCTCAATGGCAGATCACTTGCATAGCATGCACTAGCTTCTGGGCTCAACCTCTAATACTGCCCTCCTTGCAACTTTTCTTTCTCCAAGTTTTTACTACAGAAGTCCTCTCAGCTCTATTTCTAGCTGCTGTTTCTGCTTTGTGGCAGGTAGCCGCAGAACTTGAGGCTAGGACTGGTCTCTTTCTTTCTTTCTTTCTTTCTTTCTTTCTTTTTCTTGTTTCAGAACTTTTGTTTGTTTGATTATTTATTTTTATGGCTGGCTCAGCCTGCCCTGAGGGCAGGGCTGGCGCAGCATGTGGTGCCAGGGATGGAACCCTGATCCTTGCAGCTGCCAAAGCTTTCCTAAGCAGGCTCTTTAGACCACTGAGCCATCCTGCTGGGCCCCAGGACTGGTCTTTTTCTTGCAAGTTTCTGTAACTACTCAGTGAATCCTTTTTACTTCTGAGAACCCTCAGTCAAGGGTTTTGACTTAACATTATGGCTAAGAGGCATCTTCTTACCAGACCTTTTTTTGTTTTTTTTGTGGTGGTGGTGGTGAGGAACAAACCCAGGGCCGCCTGCATGATACTGTGTACCATTAAGCTACCTCCCCAGTCCAGCCCCTCATACAAACTTCTTTTAATGACTGGGATATCAGTTCTGAAAACATTTCATAACATTTGCTGTTTGTGAGGCCTGGGGCTTCTCACTTCCTTTTATTCACTTCTGCCTTTTTTCAGAGGGAGAAGAACCCAACTCCCCTTCAGGACATCTGCAGTAAGAAATACCACACTGATCCCTAGCTTTGAATTTTCTTTTTTTTTTTTTTTCCCCCTAGCTTTGAATTCTTAAGTCTTAGAATTGAAAGGAAACTTAGAGGCATAAGCCAGACTCCTCACATTTCAGGGGAACAAATGGAGACAAACACCAAGATTTGTCCTGAGCTACCCACGTTGGAGACAGCCTTGGTGAGCATGCACTTGCATTATACCCTGCTTAGTCCCTTTTCTGTCACACCACCTGGCAACAGCAACAAAGGCAAGGAATCGCATAGAGCTGACTCTGTGAAGGCCGTAGGTCAGGCCCCACTCTGTGAAGGCCGTAGGTCAGGGAAGGGCTCCAGGAGGTTGGCAGGACAGCCTTCGGTAGGGCAGTGTGTCATCTGGAGGTGAGTGGAGTTCCAGCCTCAAGTGAGGTGGAAGGGGCCCATGCCCTAGGTGCCACCTAGTTTTACTTTGGCCTCATTGCCTTCACCTCTAGCACCTACCTACCCTTCCTATAAACATCCACAGCAATGTTGTGCATTTATCTTGAGGCACACGCCTATAATCCCAGTGGCTGAAGCAGAAAGATCAGTGTGAGTTTAAGGCCAGCCTGAACTCTGCATAGTGAAGCCTTGTCTTAAAAAGACCAACAACAGGGGCCCGGCGGGATGGCTCAGTGGTCTAAAGCACCTGCTTGGGAAAGCTTGGGCGGCTTCAGGGACCACGGTTCAATCCCTGGCACCACATGCTGCCCCAGCCCTGCCCTTGGGGTGGGCTGAGCCCCTTGGGGTGGGCTGAGCCAGCCATAAAAATGAGTGAATAAACAAAGGTTCTGAAACAAGAAAAAAAAATAAATAAAATTTTAAAAAGACCAACAACAACAAAAAAGCATTTATCTTGGATGAATATGCATGTTATGGGCCTTTGGAGGCAGGGAATCTGGTGCTATTGCTATTTGGTTTGCATGTTTTAAGTTTTAGATCTCTTGAAAGTATGTGGTAGCACATGAATATAATGCCAGTATCTCGGAGGCTGAGGTAGGAAGACTGCAAATTCAAATCCAACCTAGGCAACTTATACACTTAGCAAGACCCTATTGAAAATAAAATATTTTAAAAGGTGGTTTTGGGGCCAGGGATATAGCTTAATAGTATAGCACCTATGTGACAAGGTCCTGGGTTTGATTTCTGATAACCCCCCCCCAAAAAAAAAGATAAAAAGTAAAAAAGGTAATATAGCTCAGTATAAAGGCCTGGGTTCAACCCCCAGTAACCCCCCACTCTGCACATGCGCGTGCATGCATGCATACACACACGCACGCACGCACACGCGCACACACACACACACACACACACACACACACACACACGGTATTTGAATAGATGAAGGTAGACAACGTGCTGGCGGTTTTGAGAGTGAGTAGTGCACTTTATGAAATCTCTGTCAGTGCTACATGAACCCCAGTCACTCAAGTATTTTGTAGTACTTGGCACCTATGTGTTAGGAAAGAGGCATGTGGTAAACCTTCCACTGCCACACAGCTCCCTGAGTTAGCAAAGGACACTCTCCTGTTACAGAAGTAATGAGAAGAGCATGAACTCCAGGCATGAAACTTCCACAGCTTGTGGACTGTGAGATGGACCAGACTAGAGAAGGATTGGAGCTGGTCTCTTAGCTGGGCGTTTTGTTAAAATATGGATGTTGGGGCCCGGTGGGATGGCTCAGTGGTCTAAAGCACCTGTTTGGAAAGCTTGGGCGGCTTCAGAGACCGCGGTTCGATCCCCGGCACCATGTGCTGCGCGAGCCCTGCCCTCGGGGTGGGCTGAGCCAGCCATAAAAATGAGTGAATAAACAAACAAAGGTTCTGAAACAAGAAAAGAATAAAATTAAAAATTCTTTTAAAAAAATAAATAAAATAAAATATGAATGTCATTCTCTTTCTTAACATTCTTCAGTAGGTTTTCTAGTTCACCCAAGGAATATATGAACATTACTCTTGGAAATGGTGCTTCTACCTGGACTCTCCAGTTAGCTAATCTTTTGAGATAAGGCATCATATTTTTTTAAAAATGTATTTAATACAGGGTCTCACTACACAGATCAGACTCATCATGATTCTCCTGTTTTCAGCCTCCCAAATGCTGGGATTACAGGCATGTGTCACCATGCCCAGCTGTTTCCATGTACCCCCTGAATCTGCCTAAACAGGCACTTTAATCCACTGAGCTTTCAGGTCATCCCAAGGCATAATATTAGACTACAACTCAGTTGTATGGTCCTTGGTTGAAAATGAGAAACAAGTACGAGTGTTGGCTCATTTTATTCCCCCTCATCCCTTGTCATTTCGTTCCATGTTGTCCTGAATACAGTCAGACTTTTTGTTTGGGATCTAGTTACTCAACAGCTGTCACCTTTCTGTGCTTTGGTTTTCCATCTGTACAGTAGGAGTGATAGTGGTTCCTAATGCAAATGTCCAAGTGATTAAATGCAGTAGTGCAGATAAAGCACTAGAACCTGGCACTGGGCCTGGCACACCAGAGAGCTTCCAGCGATGTGGCTGCTGCTTGTGCTGCTCTTTCTACTCTGTGCTCATCCCCTCCACCATGCTGTTGGTGGATGAAAATGCCATATGATCAGTAAGCTTAGACCTGTGCTGGAGGGAGCAGAGATGCTTGACTACTCAGGATGCTTGGCACACAGTGTGCTGGTGAGAGCCAGAGTGGCTTCTGGGGAGGTCTGACTGCCCAGCTGGCCCCCACTGGGTGTGTGCACTCTATGGCAGGCCGTACGCCTGCTTGTGCCCCTGTGGGGGCTCAATGAAAGGTGGTAGATGCCATTTAGCAGGGTGCTGGGTCATAGAACAGCAGTGCAGGAATGCAGAACTCACCTAACTCAGATTGATGAGACATGAGGCTGAGGGCTACAACTTGGGTGTTTAAGTCAGCTTTCTTTAAAACAAGGAAATGTTTGTCTTCAGTAAGACCTTTTACCAATCCCATTGCCTTGGTAATTAGAGGGAGGATTGCATGTGCTAATGCAGGCTGACCGAGCAGGAAACACGAAACAGGAGAGCAAAGATGAGAAGAAAACCTGGGGAGAACTGTTCATTTCTCATCTACCAGTGGTACGTCTGCAGGCCAGTGTTCTGGGCTGCTTCTGGTGGGTGGGAGTTTCAGTGCTGGCACGGGTAGGATGGCCTAGCCTAAAGAGGGGGCCTTAGACTGCTGTGACTCACAGTGGACTCCCACAGCTTCCTGTGCTAGCACCAGGTGTCCTGGCCTAGTTTAGGTTAAGTTATGCCTTTTTAGCAGTCCCAACCATGGTGATTTTTAGCTGGGATCCCAGTTATCCCAAGGAGGGATAATTGGGGTGAGGGTTAGGGGTGAGAATTAGGCTGTAGGGAAGACCTAACTAAAACTTCTTTTAAATGATGAAAGTAATTTCAGTTCAGCATCACAAAATCAAATAGTGCAAAATATCTAAAATCAGAGGTCATAACCCAGCATAGTTGCACATGCCCGTAATCTTAGCTGCTTGAGAGGCTAAAGCTAGAGGATCACAAGTTCAGGGCCAACCTGGCCAATTTAGAAAGACGTCATCTCAAAGCAAAATTTGAAAGGCCTAGGCTCAGTGGTAGAGGACCTACTGAACATATCCAAGGCCATAGGTTCAATCCCAAGTACTACCAAATAATAATAACAATAGCAACAACAAAATAATAGGTTATATCTCTTCTACTCCAGGCTCAGATGCCATTTTGCAATATATGCATGTATAAAATAGGCACGTACATTTTCAGAAACTTTTTTTGGCTGGCTCAGGCTACCTTTAAGGTAGAGCTGGAGATCGAATCACAGTCCCTGGCACCTGACTTAGGTAGCCCAAGTGCTTCAAACAGCTGAGCTAACCAGCAAGACCCCAGAAGCAATTTTAATTAGACTTATATAAACATATATGAATGTCTTTTGTAAGAGCATCACTCTCCATATTGTTCTGTGACTTGCTTTTTAAAAATTTTTAGTTCAATTTATAATCAAATTAGAGTAAGTTTTACCAGTTTTTCAGGCTGTTAATAGCTTTTCTTGTGGATAGTACAACATATACTAGCAGGACGGCTATTCACTTTGCAAAGTATGTGAACATCTGTAAAAGGAAGTCATTAGGTGACTTTCTCAGCCTTGCAGTACATGGGAGATTGTGCCCGGGCCAGAGTTGATGGACTTAGCTAAGGACAGAAAGGGAGGAGAGTCGGTGAAGGGTCTCTCTCTGCTGTCTCAAGAGGCGCATTTGGTTCCAGAAGTCAAAAAGTAAAGAGCAGAAAGCCACGCTCAGGCCTAGATAATCCCAACACTCTGGGAGGCTGATGCATGAACATCACGAGTTACTCCTAGCCTAGACAAATTAGTAACTTTGCAAGATCTTGTCTCAAAAGCAGAACAACAAAATTAAAACAAATCATCTGGTGATGCAGCTCAGCATAAAGGTACTGCCCAGAACTGTTCCTCTATCCCCCCAAAAACTAGTTTGGAGGATCTTTCCCTGAAGAAGCTGCATATACTAACATTTGATCATGAATGAAAAAAAGCGATCGCAGCCGGTAGCAGAGCCCGCGCATCCGCCGCGGGTAAGCTGCCTGCACCCCTCTGCCCCGCCTCTGCGTTCCTGCTGCCCCGCCTCTGCGTTCCTGTGACTAACTTCCTCTTCCAGCCCCAACCCGAATCACAGCCAGTAGCAGCGGCTGGGTCAGGATCCTTGGCCTGCCTTCCCTTCCCCC